>JAAAKL020008686.1:0-15715 GCA_010016065.2 Carybdea cf. marsupialis auct. non (Linnaeus, 1758)
TCATCATCATCATCATTATCATCAGCAGCAGCAGCAACTTTATCATTATCATCATCATCATCATGATCCTCTCTATCGTTATCTTCATGATCATCAATGGTAATTGTAGAAGAGAATGTAAAATCAATTGTAGATCATGACTAACAGCAGCATCGTATGGGGAGTGCAACTGCTATATGAGTACTATATCTTTGTATGCAGGGCCTGGGCACCGGTGTATAGACTATAGTAGTTGCTATTGAAAAAGAAAAAGAAGAATTGATAAATATTTAACTATAATTTAACCATCGTGTGAGGTTACGTTTCGCTATTATTCACGTATAATTTACAGATAATAATTAATGTTATCTTTGCAAAGTTTAATGGTGTCAGTGGGTATTTTTAAAGGGATGTAATGTGACGATTAGTGGTTGGCATGAATTCAATAGCTGTAGTGCCTCTGATGAACTGTGGTGGAAATTGTGAGGCCTGAAAAAGGACTTCGAGTTAGAAGAGCTAGGTTTCGAAGCGTACGAAAAGAGAATGTTAAAATTAGGACGCTGCCGTTCCTGTGTTGCTGATAGTGATGGTGTGTATTCCTTTATGTAAATTACGTAGATGGTTGACGTCTTACCAGTAAGTATACCAAGTCCTCTATTTAGTCCAGTACCATAAATGGGTTGAATTTAAAAATATCTTCGGTTTTAATTTTACATCTTTCCGATAGCCCCCCTCGACGAAGCCCCCTTTTGAAATTTTTTGTTCCTGAATAAGTCGCAGGTGCTTAATTCAAGGATTTTTACAGCAACTTTTGGACCCTTTGTGACCACATCCTTTCCCTCCATTGGAGGAATTACTATTCGAATCTGTTGCTTACCGAGAGCAAGAGTTTATAACACATAAGCATTAAAGACCAAGAAACTACCAACTCTATATTTGTAACTCCGAATACTACGTCACCCATGGAGTAACCTTTATGACGTAGTGATAGCCGCGCTCTAGCTAACAGGTTATTGGAGAGAATTTTGTGAAATAGTATTAGTTAGCCGTTGCCTCCTGAGAAACCCGTTATTTGTTGGATGTCACAGTCAGTCTGGGGGTGTAACCGAGAAAGTATTTAATTACTTCGGCGTTAACCGTGCTATTGTTTTACTATAGAACTGGGAATCGTAACTCATCTCGGTAGCCCTCGGTAATCAGCCAGCGCACTCTATCCCTCGACTGTTTCTGAATATTGACCGACAGAGAGAGTAATACATGTTACTGTGCTAATAGATAGTAATAGCTACTACGCTTGTCATCACTTTCAAAGATAAATCATATCTGTTTGTATTACGTTGCATTGTACAAAAGCTTACGAAGTGGTTAGCTGTAATAGACACGAATTTGTTTGGCCATATTAATCATCCATTCATTTCTCTCCCGAGCGAAATAAGGTGCATCGTGATTTTAAAGAGTCTATGCACCGTGATTTTAAAGAGTCTATGCACTATACACAAACCAAAGTCGTATCTTTTTAGGTATCCAAGAAGGATTTGGTGCGCGAATAATCGGGTGGCATGTTGATAGCAATACTGAAACTTAAAGTATATCTGACCAGTACGAATGAATCATTACAGAATTTTAATTACTTTGCTATTGCTTTATTTCTTTGTCCAAACATGTTAGTGGTAAAATTTTGTTTTCGTTGTAAAATAACTTTGTCCAAAATGCTTGTATTTCTAAGCTTGTTCTTGTTTTTACATTCAAGCTTACTGTACCCATTAATGCAATCCATGTATGGTGACTGCCTATACCTAGCCTCTAGTAAAATATGCAATGATGTCAGGAACATGTGAACCACATTCTGGTAGATATATGGAGCGTGCGGCCGTTCGGTCTAAAACTTTGCTTTGAAAACGGCCGATTTGGGTTCGATCCCAGCGCTGAAAAGTTTGACAACTTTTCTTTACCGTAGTTACGGGACACACCGAGTCCTTGTAAGGGAAATTGGGGAGATGGAAACGGTACCTGTGATTTGATTGCCCAGCCTTGTCACACATGTGTCATGCTAAATATGCTTGAAGGACACATGAAGGATTTAAGTCACTGTGGTCTACTCAGCCACTTCCACTCTAATTCACTTAGAAACTTGCTCATCTGATCGAATAGTAGAACTGTCATACGTTGATGTCGACGGGGGAATCCATCAGATAGTTAATTATCATTTTAACTTGAGGTTGAAATTGATAAAAGTCTCTCAACACGTCTTTTAAACCACGTATTTTTCATTATACAGGCCCGTTTATAGATGACTCCGTACTGCTTGCTTGAAACGGACATGTCTTTGTTCCGTTTTATGCATGCTTTTGATAACTTAAGATGAGTCTTGTACCCCCAATAACAGGTACAACAAACTTACTACAAAGGTTACCAACAAGACATTAATCAAACAGGATACAATCTAACACCCGTCATGAACGTGTGCTATCAGCTGCAAGTACCGGGTAACTGGAATCAAGTGGTCTATCTGCCGTAACGATACGCTCCACTAAGACAACTCTCCACTTCAATCTATTTTGAAGATAAAGGTTTTATCACATTTTTTTCAGTACTTTGTTTATTCCGGGTTGGCAGGTTGGTAACAGCTTTAGGTGGTAAAAAGCATTTTCATATTTTGGAGGGCTGGGGTGAGGTATTAGAAGTTTTGAAATAGACGAAGTCCTTCAGAATGTGGACCAATGCAGACTTTGAGCTAAAATTCGTCTCTCTTCATCACCCCCCTTCCCTCCCCCCAAAAAGATGGGTATGGCCGTAGGATAGGTGTAAAGATGTTCCTTTGCTTGCTCCCAAATGCTTGGAACATTTTTTGAGGCCAATATTTCCTTTCTTGCTAAGTTACGGATGCTACTCGTGTATCAGATCACCTTTACATTCTATTTTTAAACAAAATCTAGGTTGAGTTCCGTGGGGACTTATACGGGGGTCGAATTTGAATCATGTTAGCCAGAGTTTGGTGATCACTGCTCAATTGCATGAGCTATTTGACAGCTTCATCAACTTCCAAGTATATCAACAGTCTTCCCTGCACTGGAAGTAAAATCCATTACTTGTATTTAGTCTACTCTGATGTATGAAGTGAATTCAAATGATAGACAGAATGACCGAGATTTCAAGTAGTAGAGATATCCTTTTGCGACTGCTGCACATTCCGTGGCACCCACGTAATGGCATGCAACAATAATGCTTGAAACATAAAACAAAAGGTAATTGTCAACTTGAATCCAGAGAAGAGAAGCAATATTAAGACACGCTGTTGGGGGAGGGCATACCAAAGCATAGTTGTACAGGGAACTATTGATAGTAAGAAAGCAAGAGGAAGACTACAAAAGGAAATCTTAGGCAGATTCTAAAGGAGTGCTGAATGTTGCCACACTACAGATGATTTTGAAGACAAAAGATCGGAAGATGTGTAGTAACATTGAAAGAGTGCTTATTTGTTACTACCAAGGACGTTTCTATGTGAATTGATGATTTAATTTTCTGAATATGCCTGACAAGGCACGCTTGAGTGTCTGTATGTAGCTTCTTTAATTAGTGAACCTTTCCAGACTCAATTATATTTAAAAGGAGCTTGACGTCTTCCTATTCTGTCAAGAAGAGTGTGCAGAGTACATGACATCATTTGTATTAAGACTGGTAGACAGCAACAAATTTTCAACTCGTTCAAAATCCATTATTAAAGTGCTCTGATAATAAGGAGTTAGGAACACGCTAGGAATATTATAGCCATATACAATAAAGAATTTTCTTGTTATATCTGCAAAAACCTGTCAAAGATGATAGCGTAGTTTCTCGGAAAATATCTGATATTCGTTGCGTTTGTTGATGTCATTAAGCTACAAATGCGCATGAAGTAAATGATGCTCTTATGACACTGATGACACTTACGGGCCTTTGTCAAAGTGAAAGATAGCCATGTGATCAGTTTACAATTGCATTCCGTTTTTCCTATAGTGTGATCTGTTTGGGATCAACATGACCCTTCCTTCGGCCATCCAGTTTAGTACCGTCCCACTGTCGGTACAATCTTTCAGCTGATTACGTTACGTTTACTGTACACTCTTGGCATTCTTGGCACAGCCTTCTATTATTAAGTCTTGCCCAGGCGTCTTGCAGTTTGGAAACTTTCCCAGAAGCATTTGAAGACCGTTCTTTGTAATGTTGATATTCTTGTGTTTTCCAGCTTTCGATCCTTCCTCGTTATTCTACCACCACATTCTGTCTTTTCGATCAAGTAACCTATAACATTGACGGAGGGATTTTCCGTAAGTGATCACTCTACATGTTGCCGCTTTCTCTGTGTTGTCGCTTGCCACTTCAAGTATCAGTGAGAACTCCCTAATGTCCTCTGAAGCTGTATAGGTATCTGTTTGGCTATTTAATTTGCCTACAATAGTATCGCAACTTCATGCCGCAACTCTTGTTAGTTCGAGATATTTGTAGAAAACACGATCCAAGAGTCAGCAGATAAATTTCCTAATCTAATCTCCACACCGTAAACTCCAACATACAATCACCATCACCGTTTGCGTCTGTGTCTGCCTCTGCGTCTGCGTCTAACGTTGCAATGAAACATACTCTGATTTAATTATTACAACGAGGAGAAACTAAAAGTATTCACCAATCAAATCTAAGTAATAAAAAATCTAGTGACGAAAATATGTCCTTTCGGCATACTCATAGCGAACGTAAATACAGCCCAACTCTACCTAAGTGTTTCCTGACTATTCAGCATCGAAACGAGGCTGTGCGCAAATGTGCCGTGATTCACTAGAGAACGTGCAGACCAAACACGTACTGGACACTAAAAATGCTTCCTATCACAAATACATATCAATAGTGACGACAAACAAGGGGAAACCCCAAATAAAGAAAGCTCTTCAGAGAATTGTAATCAACTGCTGATAAAAGTGCGTTTTGTTGAAACTGATTAATCATGTACTTAATTCGAAGCACTCTTACTTGTGTAGAAAATTGAGAAATCTCAGGTTTTATTGATTCTTACTAAAAATTATTTATTTCTGATTGACTATTATTATTTTTATTATTGATAGATTAATGGGTTCATTTGCCTGATGAACTGGACTAAAAACTAGAACTTATTCATATTAGTTGATATTATAGATTTTTGTTGATTATTGTTATCATGGAATCGGTTTATTATACTATTACGAGTGACTCAGGTCTTGACTCCGCTAGCTTACGACTAATAGGTTATATCGTACGATCTGCCACAAGGAGCAAATTTGCTTACGTTTTTTATTTCAGTTTATTCTTCAGTTTAAATGTATACACTGTAGAAAGAATAATGAAAAGACAGGTATGCAAACCATAAACTCAAGTCCAAAATTCAAGTCTGAAGTCACATATAAAATCACATATCTATGTCATTTCCACGTGGAAACCTGACATGCCCTAAACTACGAACGAGCTACGAACTTACCAGGACTTATTCAGAATTTCATGTCCTCTAGATAATTTTTTATCTTCCTGTTTATAATCTTATGACTCGCACATCTGTCCGCATAATTAAGGAGAATGATAGCAAAGTAAGGAATAGTGAAAATTAGCATTACCATCTCAAAAATGAAGAGTAGTAAAGCTGCAGTTTCAGATGGATATCAGCTGAAAAGTTGGAGCAAGTTTCAGACAACTTCATCAACTCGTACTCAAATGTAGACAAAGAGAATGTACCGCGTGAGTTTGAAGAACGCGAATATAGTAAATACCTACAAAAGGAAAGGTGAAAGAGCAGAATGTGGTAATTACAGAGGAATATCTCTTTTAAGTACAGTTAGGAAAAGTTATTTCAGGAATCCTCATCGAGACTGAGACCGACAGCAGAATGCATCCTCTCGGACTGGCAGTCAGACTTCAGACCTATGAACGGAAAAACTGTCATGTTTTTGTGTCCGTCAGCTCCAAGAAAAGTGCACAGAGGAAA
Organism: Carybdea cf. marsupialis auct. non (Linnaeus, 1758); assembly: GCA_010016065.2. Taxonomy (NCBI): domain Eukaryota; kingdom Metazoa; phylum Cnidaria; class Cubozoa; order Carybdeida; family Carybdeidae; genus Carybdea; species Carybdea cf. marsupialis auct. non (Linnaeus, 1758). Next base: position 5,966 of record JAAAKL020008686.1, read on the forward strand.
ACTTTTAAAGATGGATTCAATGACCTACGTATTGTTTTGCACTCAATAAACTTGTGTAGTTCAAGTTATTATAAATTCAATGTTTCAGGACGAGAATTGAACTTAATTAGCAGGATCTTAGTTTTTGTAAAGAATATATGCTAGTTGAGATGAAAATGACGATCAAATGGTTTACCTGAAGAATGACGTATATCACAATAAAAATGGTAGGTAGATGTAAAGGTCCCATTTGAAAGAGCTCCCTAAGCAGACATTAGCAAAAGAAAAATCAAAGACCATCTAATTGTGAATTGCCTAATAATAAAGCATCAAATCTACATATGCAACAGCCCTAATGATCTTTTTGTCGTTTTTCACGCGGCACTTAATAAAAATAGTTTATCTTTTCAACCATACGAGTTATTCTTATTGAGTTCAAAGTTAATATCAAACGGTTTCTGGATATTTAAGAATGTACTTAGATCCTTCATCGCATTGCACAGGCGTGGGAGTATATGAAGTGAGGAGAAGACAAAAGTAGGGAAATGTGGTAGAAAAGAGCGGTAATTTCACATCACTTTACACTGTAGTTTTACTTTTATTTTCCGTTCCCCAGTTCTGCAAAGAAAATTTTAGTATTTCTCTGCGCTCTAATAAATGCCTAATTTCAAGAATTTCATGCTATCGCAACTGAAATACAGACTGCCGCAAGTAGTAATGTATAACAGAGAGATACCCCGGAAAGCTTACTAGGCCGGATAATATTTATAAACCGTCATGTCCGGTAGGGTATCTCATTTGTCAAGCCGGGGAACTAGATGATTGGGAGTTAAAAGAAAAGATAGCATCAAATTTTGAATTCAATTCTTAAAAGAAGATATTATACAATCAGTGTTTAGATTATTTATTGGCTGAAAACAAAGTTGTTTGTGATAGAACTATCCATTATTCAACAAGGTCAGACAAATAAATTATGGCAAGCATTAACATCTTTTGAGAAATGAGTTTGGTAGTAGAGTGACGCCCGTTCCCACGAAGGGCAAGTAAACTTCTTTAGGAGCTCGGCTTCTTAGGAAATTTAAAAAATCACCAAAATCAATCAAAATACACAGTGATCAAAACATGAAGGCGAACTCCTGTCTTGCACGGAAATTTTGTATTGCACTCTCGGAAAACAGGAGAGGGAGATCACACCTTAATTAGCAATGGACATTCATTGGGAGAATTTTCTACCTCATCGATTAAGCAAAAGTTTTGCGCGGCTCTGCTAAATATTGTTGCTGTATTCTGAAAAGGAATGATCGTAGTACACTGATGATAGACGTATACATAAGTTTTTTTGCAGCTAGATACTTCAGCGTCGGTGATTTTGAACTGAAGTACAGATAGAATCTTGAAATTGATATCGCATCATCTTTAGCAGAGTCGTAGAATTGATTAGATGCACACTTTGTACAGCTCAGTGAGATATACAGTAAAACTAATGAGAATTTTAAAAGGGCCAAAAACTGATGAGATATTGAGTCCAGGAGTAAATCTAAACTGTCTGTTGACGTATACCAAAATTAATACTGAATGATCAAACATCATATGCGTAATATTCACTCACAAAGTGTATTTTTTGTGTTGAGAAGATGCAGAACAAAATTTTGAAAGTTTATTCTAAAGAGGTTCTGGATAATATTTTCATTTTTTATCATACATGATCCTACAATATTTATTTTCAGGAAATCTTATATTATTCGACAGAGAGATACTAAGATAACAGCAGAAGGTCATAAAAGTCCTCACTTTGCCCAAACATTCATTGTTTGTAATATCAGTAATAGATCAGCTAGTCTGAAAACGTTGTCTTATGATATATCAAAACCCTGAAACTTGGTGGAACGAGTAATACGGTACTGAGTACGAAAAAAACTTTTATGTCCTTGGCTTTCAATGATTTTCCCATCCTTTTAAAAGGTACGTGGAAATATGATCGAATAGAGCAGTATAGAGTAATTGGTACAATGCAAAATTTTACAGCAACAACTGAGATGCACTAATTGCCTCAAAAGAAACATAGCAAAATTAAAGGTGGGAAGATACAAAGGATGAGTAGAGATCAATATTTCTTTGGATAGGCTCTAAATAGATTCCAGAATTGTTTGTTACATTGTCTTATCACCAAACATGATATATTCCTCGTCTAATTAAAAGCAGTCGTTGGTAATTTGTAGTTGATAGTGTGAAATCCACACTTAGTAATATCAATTCCTTAAATGCTACTTGTTCATATTGTACCCGAGGCACAACGTGCTACAATTCCTTTCACTAATATCCATGTACTTCATAGTGAAAACTAAATTAAAGATCGATTTTAGTGTCTTAAGCAGTTTTGATTTCAGTGGCATGAAATCTACTTATGCGAATTAGTTAGAATAGTGAAGAATCAGCCATACACACCCTGCTCCCCATATTTCAAACCTCTGGAGGATTGGGAAACATTTTGCGTATGAGAAAGTTTAGCCTGAAAGATTAGTTAGCTATTTTCCTACTTCTTCACCAAACGTCAGCCTCCAAATGTGTTATCGAAACATATCGCCAGCCAGAATAACATGTGAACTCTATAGTTACAAAATGCATGTCAAAAAATATAATATTATGCAATATGGATGAAAATCCAATAAGATATAAAGCTGATGATATACAAATGTGTCTAAAGCATTGTCAACTACCAGAAACTCTCGCCAAAAACAACCATTGTTGCTTGTTGAACCAAATCTACAAAGCAAGGTGCAGGTCCCGATCCACATGACCGAATCACAGCTTTTTGGAATTTTCAGCGAACCTTAATTGATCGTTAAAACCACGTGGCATTACTCTGTGATGCAAAACACAACCTGAATATTTCAAAGTGGCCCTTAAAATAAAATTGAGCGAAGGGTAGCCACGCGAGGAGGGGTAAATTATGATTTTCTTTGTATGCCTGTATGTATAGTGCCTGGTAATAAGGGGAAATAGGCGTAACTGGGATCAATGGCTCACAAGAGCTTTACCATGAAGCAGAGAATGGGTCGCATCTATATCAAAGTGGGGCCTATTAAAAAGACCAACATCAACTTCTGTAGAACAGCTGATGTTTTTAAGTCCGCCGTATTATTGAGAATATTCTTTTTTGTTATTTTAGTCAACAATGAGCACATTTTTTGGAAATGGTATAGTTCCCCTTGAGTAACTGGTCCTCGATCGTCTCCAATATGATGTTGTAATCCGTTGGTAGTTCGTTCTTTTATTAACCGGTCTGTGAGGTAGTATTTTATAGATCTCCCTCAGATGCCAAGGATCTTTTGTTTGCAGTTTGATATATGCACAAGGCTATTTTCTTGGCAGCATTAAAATGGCTTTCAGTGGTAAACAAGAGCATATTCATGTATCCCATTTACAATTCCTTGCAACTTGTTCCTTGCCTTTAACATTACATAGTTGATTTATTATCCATGAATTATATGAATGGAAGACCTTAACAGCAGTACTGTTTAAACATACTCATGCAAATCGTAAAGGCAAGAATATTGACTACCGAACCGATTCCCCTTTCATTGTTCAGTAACGCCTTCTTCCCATAGTTCCTGTCAGTATTTTCTGATAAATTCATTATTTACAAAGCGTATAAACTGTCCTTTTCAGTTATTAACCCACCTCCACATGAAGGGGGACGACTTAAATCGTAACTTTGTTGACATTTCGGCAGCTCGAGTAACATTAACCACTAAAATTGTCTTCTAAATTTCGAAAGTTCAAATTTCTAACGGCGGCAGATGTATGAAACTTGATCATGGCATCATCAAATCTTGTCTTCTGTATCCTATTCCTTCACAAGTTTATAAATCATCATTGAAGCGCTACTGCCTTTCTGCACTAAGATTATTCGATGCTTACTGCAACAAGGACATGTTATTTTAATGAGGAGCACCCCCTACTGAAACCTCCGTTAATACGAAGTGGCCTTAACTTAGACTTCAGAAATTTTAGGCCAGAAAGTTACTTGTCTTTTACCTCAAAATTGAAGGAAATACCTGTCATGGACCGATTGTCTGAGCACAGTAGCTGCAGTGCACCTCTACCTGATTTACTGTTTTTATATTGCAAGTATCATTCTGTTGAAACAGCCTTACTTTAATTTCAAAATAACGTTTTGCAAAACATTGACGTTGGTAAACTTATCAGTTCTTCTGAGTATCAATGCGGTATTTTGTACACAGCAGATCATCACCTATTAACAGAAACGGTGTCCAAGCATTATGGCAATGATGATGCACTGAAATGGATTACATCTTATCCTTTCCACAGGAGACAAAGTGTTGTGATGGAAAATATATTATCTAGTAGTTTTGATGTCAAGACTAGCGTACCACAGGGTAGCTGCCTAGGACAAACACTGCTCTCCTTTTTTCATTTCTCGATTGTTTGAAGTAATTAACTGTCATATGCCTAATTATAACTTATACACAGACAATACTTAGATATATATATATCGTTTAGCCATGATGGCAAGGCATCTGAGGAAAATGGCCAAAGAAGCCTCGAAAGCTGCATTACGGATATTCAAGGTTGAATGATCGCAAGTAGATTGCGGATCAACTCGGCAAAGACTGAATTTCTACTGGATCGCAAATGTAGCTTTGTAATGTTAACATTGGCTCTTTCAAAGTAGGAAAAAACAATGCCCAGCCAGCTGAAACAGAGAGTAATCTGGGTGTCCAATTGGATCGTTCAGTGTCAATGAATGCTCGTATCAAGAAGATTTGTGTCCATGCCTTCCACAGTTTGTACAACACAAAACAGGCTGGAGAGTCTTTCGACCACGATACGTTAGGCACTTTAGTCCATTCTTTTGTCATGTCACATCTTGATAACTGCGACTCGCTATTGCATGATCCACCTGAATACCAGTTGAACAAAAAACAGCGAGTTATGAATATTTCTACTAGATTGATTGACCAGCTACCAAGATTCTCATCTGTTAAACGTTACATTGTAGGACTGCACTGGCTTTCCCTCAGGTTCCCTGTTCAGATAAAGGTGTTTATTGTGTAGAAGGAATTCAATAAGCTTCCACAGACGTATACTTCTTCCTGAATTGTGTGTAGGGGGGGGGGGGGGCATCTAAGGTATTTCTTTCGACTCGTTGATAATCTCACTTTGTTAACTCCAACAGCAAAGCATGGAAGATTTGGAGATAGATCATTTGTTTATACTGGATCATATCTATGGAACTCATTGCCTCGTGAGATACGATTTCCTGACACTGACTTGTTAATGGCACTCTTGAAGACCTTGTTATTCGCCAGGCATTTCAGTGAATTTCAGTCTATGCTGGCAAAGACTTCTTTTGCTTTTTGTGGGTTTTGTTCTCGTTTTGTATCCGTAAATTTTAGTCTTTATAAACATTTGAACAATATTTGATGTTGTATAGCAATTTAATGATTTGGTACAATTTTTATGTTTATTCGTTTATTTGATTTATTAAGTAACGCATATCCTTAATAAGTATGTATCATTTTAACTTGTAAGGTGCTGTATAATACTGTTGTAGATACAACATTACATAAGTTGACAATAATGATAATAGCAACAACAATAACAACAATAATAATCCTCTTGTCAGATGGACTTATTTACTGTATTTTTCCATTTCAATGACATTTTATGTTTTCTGTTGTTTCTGTGCTTTATTACTTCAGTTTACTTAATTGCAAAAACATTTTTTTATCTTTTGAAATATTTGGCCCGTCCTACTTCCGGAATGATTTGTCGTTTGTTTTGCACATTATTCCAGAACTGTCATATTTATTAGTATGTGGAGCTGGATGCATGTTTATGTAGTTTTCAATTGAACTTTCTATACTCATGAAGACTATCTACAAATTAAAGAAGTTGTATGATCACTAGTGTAAACCTTTGTATGAATTTTTATGGAAATTTTTATTGTTTTTTGTTTTTTTACTTTCAGTTTAAACTGACTCATAGAGTGAAATGGTACAGGAAAAAAATTTGCAAAGAAAACTTGCTTTCTCAGTAATTGTTGATTACTAAAGTCATTCAAGTAAGTGTAAATTTACAATAAAAGTCTTTATGCTGATTGGCTTGGATCTTTGTTGTATCAAATGAGGACATTTCTGGCTGTGGAAAAAAACTTGTTTAAGGAAAAAGAAGGAAACTGCAATATGGATCTTTCCCTTGAGTCATCTGGTGGTGTTTCAAGCACCTTATTGATATAAATACTGCTCTTGGCTGTGATTGATGGCAGATAAACTAAATGATGGCATAGACAGAGCATTATCTGATAACATGTGACACGTCATTACCAGGATTATACTCTTATAAACAAATTACTTGTTAGTTGCATTGGTACAAATATGGCTACAACAAGAAAATTGAACGTTCATGTAATTCGTGACTACCTTGAACCCCCTACAGAATAATCCGATTATGATTCTAGTAATGAAGAAGGAATTGTTTCTGATGTTGAATTCTTAGTTGTATCTCCCCATCGTAATGAAGGACTGAAGACCAATGATGATTCGGTAAACAGACCCAAGAAAACTAAACAAAAAGAAACTCTTAGAGAGTGTACGAACAGAATTTGAGCAGCACCCCTCTCCTGTAAAATATTCCAATTAGAATAATAGATGAAGATGACTAAATAGAGGAAACATCCTAAATTCCAAGTACGTTATCGTCTATACCGATTCATTAAGTTAGTCACAGAAAGAAGCAAGGGTAAAGAATGATAACTATAACAAAATAGAGTAGAGACCCACAAGAGCACCTGGAGACAACAAAATTCTATGGCATTTTGTGTTTATTTGTTTTACTCTATCATAATTTTGAAAAGGATTTAGTTCACATGTGTGTTTACATAAAATTTACAAAATGTATTACCACTTTCATACAAACTATGTATATATTTGAAAATGCAAAGCACAGAACAAGGACACAGGGGAGCAAGAATTTTAGAAAAATAATCCTACTTGTAACTGAACTAATAAAATTGTCAGCATAAAAAAATTTAAGTTTGTAGTATTAGTTGGGTGGCAGATTATACTCCTGAAGTTCACTAGGGATTTACTCTTCACTTGTTCTATTCATCTAATGGTCCGGCCTTCTTCATTGGCCTGAACATTTTTCCTGCTACTTTTTGCAATAAGTTCTAACAAATCATTGATATTGGAGAAGAGATGAAAAATATGGTAACAAGAAACTGTTTCAGATTACGTATTTTAATTTGGCAGGAGAAGCGTTTAAAAGTGTTAGGCTTGGGGACAATTCTAGGTAGTGACATCTTGATACCGTCGTAAAGACTCCAGTGAACACTCGAATTGTGTATGAGAGACGATGTCCTTCAGCCTCCTGAACCTGCCGTTTTAATTGCGCTAAAAATACTGACGTAAATAGTTTCGCTATTGTTTACACATTCCGAAAAAATCAAAGACGTTATGATGGCAAAAGGAAGACCATAATTTTTAAAGCAGTTGAAAAAGTGTAAAGAGCCCCTTTATTTGAAGAGAATGTACCACACCGCTGGAATTAGTTGAACTCCATCTGAGCAACGACAAAGTCCGCGTCGGCAAAGCATGCCAGTCTGAAAGATGATCATGATTCTAAGATAACCTTAGACAAATTCGAAGCGGTTCTTTGCAATCCAAGTTGTAAGGGTTGCGCAGAAGCTACGACAACAAGAAAAGTAGTGGCAACGAGGAGATAATGGACACATACGTCCTTCTACAAAAATGCCTAAAAACGAGTTCGAAGATTGTTAAAAGTATTAAATCTGAATGATAAAGTAAGTCTCATGCAGCTCATTGTTTCACGCACTTTTTCAACAACACAGAAGGCAAACAGAAAATGTCATTGAGACCTCCATTTTCACATAAACGATCCTTTTCTTAAAATAAGAGCTTTGAAACGCTCGGGACCTTGTCCTAAGTTGTAATTCTGGCGTTAGTAGATCTTCTCAAATTAATCATTTCCTTTCGATCTCCGTAATTAATGAGACAGGCGATCGAGTGCGTAAAGAGTTTGAAAGCAATGCGACAGGCGATCGATTTCTTGAGCAACTGCTATTTTGACGATCTGAAAAACAACCAATCAAGTAAGACGTCAGCCAAGTCTACATTAGCTCATCTGCATGCGCATGCGCATCTTGGGTGTAAACCTTTGTTATTTTTCGTGGCAGAAACTTAAGCACGACCAACGTGATAACCAGAACCCAAGATCACTGATAAAGAGTTTCCTGTTATTGAAAATATATATGGAATACGCCTTAGAAGCATTTGGAGGCTGCTCCAAGACAAGTTTGGCAAAGCTGGTAATTATTCAGAACATGGCAATAGAGTTGGTAATGGGTCTCCCAAATCATAGACCAAGTTATAAACTTAGAGTTCCTTCTGGAATCCCTACACTCAAACAGTTTGTGGTAATGAACTGTAGTAAGGAGCGACCCAGCTTATTAATAACCAAAGCTCTAAAAAACTGAATTTTGATACCAATAATTACATCAAAAGAATCACATTTTAATGCTGATTTTAAATATATAAGTTTCATCAAGTTTAGTCTTACCCATGGTTTTTTAAAGCATATCTATACTTATGTATGTAATCTTGTGCAAGTAGAACGTAGCTGGCTGTAATGTATTCTCAGGAACTAAGCCTGTAGACTTTGATGAGCTTTTCTGCTCAGCTTATTCTTGGAGGCTAACGAAGCAAAATATGCATTTTTTCAAAGGGAATGCCCAAACTAGGGTATTTTTCAAAATCTAGGGGGCACAGGAATTCCTACCCTAATTGCCTCCTTCCTCCCATTTAATATCACTAGAACCAAGTCTGTAGACTTTAAATACCGCCTTTGCCGTCTCTTTGCTGGATTAAAATTGTATGTTTATGATGAATTATGTTTCGGATGAGTCTCTGATTATTATGAGAGATGATTTTCATCTGAGTGACTATGGAAAGATTTTCTTTTTCTGACTATGTTTACATTTGCTTTAAGTTGAAAATTGATTCTTTCAGATACGTGAAGTAAGACGCCAAGAATTCTCTGAAGAAGAATAATTGTGACTGGTTTCATGTTTCTCTTGACTCTGATGAAAGTTCCCAGCTAGCATACTTTAATGTAAGTTCTTGGATATTTCTTACAATTATATTCCTGTGTTTGAAGTACAGATATATTGGAAGCTTTGAGAGGGGGTCATGTTCAATGTATCAGGTTTCTACTAAAAATGAACCCTTGTGCATCTGACCCTAGGTGCAACTAAAACCTCGTTTAACCAAACCCCATTCAACTGAACCCTCAGCCAACCCAACTGTTTGTAGAAGCAAAAACTTTTTTACTGTCTTGTAGAAGCGGGTCCGCTTATACTAAAGCAGGAGCAGTCGTGGTTTATATTTCATTCAAGATGTTAAAAAGGAGTTTGAGAAAATTCTAATCCAGTAAAGCCAATTAGAAGCACTTCAGAATTGAGAAAATTGACTGACCAAAATTACTGCCACAAATATTGCAAGGTCTTTGTCGTATTGGGGGGTTTGGTCTTCTAATATATGACCCTTGAGATTACAATTAAGTCTTAACCTGTTTTAGGGGTTGAAGGGCACGGGGTTAATTTACAGGAAAGGCGTAGGTAGATTTATATAAAAAAAATGTTTTTTTTTTTTTTTTTTTTTTAACCCTTGGGGTTAGTTCTACACTTTGAAGAGTTTTAATTCTCTGTTGTTGAAGTATTTGTCTGCA
>JAAAKL020008687.1:0-15714 GCA_010016065.2 Carybdea cf. marsupialis auct. non (Linnaeus, 1758)
GCTCAGTTGAGACACTCGGTATCTTAGATGTGTTTATACAAGGGTCCCGGTAGTGTTGTTGCATTGATTTTGCAAACAGCATCTTCTTTGTCATCATTTCATTTGGACATCTACATAAATGTGCAATATATCTTAAATATTGGATCTGAATAATATCTCGCAGTCTTCTACATTTTGTAATTTGAAGGATGGCATTGTTTGAGTAACGCAATATGTGTTCAGTGCCTTCAGCATCTTCTGGAGTAGACATACGCCCCATTCCACCTTTCACCATCGGCCTTTGTAAGTTTGTTGTATAGTCGTCAACAATGGAAATCTCATCCCAAAGCCTGAAACGTGGGTAACCATTTCACAGGCAATTAATAGAAAGATGCTAAACCACAACGCCCGGACTAGTTTACTAGGGGATTCGAACCCGGTGATCAGAGCTTTATTTCATAACAATACCTCTCCACACCTTAACTAATAGGCATACTTTGACTCAAACAATAACACTTTCATCGAATCGTCGTTGGGAAGACCACTTAGACATAGTTAATCTTTCATTTTAATATGATAATTTACTTGATCTTCGAGATAAGCAACCAGAATACATTTGCTAAGTTAACAGTTGATAAGTGCCCACTTGTGTTACCGTTTTTGCATCACGACATATCAATCATAATTTTTGCAAAATTGTGAGGTACGCAGACGGGTGCGAAACCTGGCAGTGAGACACGATGTATGGAATATATGCACATTTATATCATAAGGAGGTGGTCAGTCGATAGTATCAGTGTTTCATTGATGCACACTGGATGATCAGCTGCCGAAAACATTTCTGAAGTAGAAGGAGGGGAGTTACTCTACCATGCAGATCTTCTATTGAGCGTGTTGCGCGGGTTCAGTGGTCGTGGATGTAACTATATACTGTTGTAATGTATTAACGTTTTTCCCACAGGACCATTGCCAAAGCTTTATTACTCCGATCGACGAGAAATTCGTCGTATGGACCTGCTAACAACAGACGCTGAGAGTGTCCTTACAGACCTCAGTAATTCAATTGGCATTGACTTTGATTGGAAGGAGCAGATGATCTATTGGTCAGATGTGAACACTGATAAGATTGAACGGGCCCACTTTAATGGGAGTGCCCGAGAAACCATCGTGAGCACCGGATTAAAGGCACCAGAAGGTACGTGCTTGTTTAACCATTAATGGGCATATTTAGACAGAATAGCACTTGAATAGTGTTAAATATGTGGCTTTAACCTAGACGCACATTTGTAAAGCAATACGAGAAAATTGTTACTCACACCAGCTAGCCTTTTGCGGTTTTTTCTTCTAGTTTTTTCGTCTAGTTTTTCTCCCATTTTAACGCCTTTGTTCTTTTGTTTTCTAAAGTTTTTCTTCCCTTATTTGTTTCTTTGTTACTTTCTTTACTTTCTTTCTTTCTATTTACAAATTAAGTACCTGAAAGTAAGTTCAACAAGGAATAGCCAATATAAAAGATTTAAATTTTTTGATACGGAATAGAAACGACTGCTATAGTGCCAGATATAACTTACTACACACAGACTCCTGTTGTTGCCTCTTCATTATATTTTAAATAGAACAAGCAATGATTTTTCACTAATAGTTGATATCGTTGAAGTACGCGGAACAGGTAACTCAGTGTAAACTGAATAAAAGCAACAAGATCGGTCTAAATGAACCTATGCCAGATTGTTCTATAGATGCAGCTTCTTGAGCTGTAAACTTGTAGCCATAAACAGAGGGGAGTGGTCATGGGCTGAGCCCAAAATACAACTTATACGAGTTGCCTTTTAACATTGGTACCCTAGGTGTTGCTGTTGACTGGATTGGCCGCATTGTGTATTGGACGGATATGAGGGCAGACACTATCGAAGCCTCTAAGTTGGATGGGTCGTTTCGTTCAATCATTATTGCCTCGGGTCATGAAGCCCCAAGGGCCATTGCAGTAGATCCAAGAGTCGGGTAAGTTCGTGAATTATTTCCCATTTACTTCAAATGGAATTCTCGTGAACACTTGTAACAAGTTTACTACAAAAGCCGATTATTATATGAATTCTAGAAACAACTCCAGTAGTATTTCTGCTACCGATTCTAGTTCTAATTGTAGAGACACTTTTATCTTAAGTTTAAATTACATCAAATCCCTAGTCACCGTTTTACCACCATTTTTAGCATATATTCTAGATTCTTTAAGTGCAATTCTAGTACCCCTTCACCTAATGCACTTTCCCGGACATCATTAGTATCACTTGTAGTAACACTAGCCATACTAGTTGCATCACGGTTCTTAATATTCCCTTCCACAAAATCTGCATTACCCCCTCCACCACCTTTTCTGCTGTACCTCACCCACCTCTGTCATTTACCCAACATTTCCATCTGTTAACGTTTTCATTTTTCGAGCATCGTAACCATTTAATTGGGACAACTTTACCGCGTGAGCGATCATCTCCTCATGACAGACTTCCTTGCAACTTTTTCCTGTTTCTCGGCACGTGGTCATCTCTGAATTGGTTTTTGTCGCTGTCACCGAGCCTCTTTGCGTACAGTTACCGCCTTGTGTGCCAACGATAACATCTTCGCCAACTTGACCTTCTATGCTTATATTTTATTCTAGACTGCATGTGTGCCATCCATCTTTTTGTGGCCATCTTCACAAACTTCTTTTTCTTTTACTTACATTCATCTACCATGCCCTCTGAATCTTATACTACCATTATAATGTTTTGATTTTTTTTATTTCCCTGCGTGGCTCTTCGTTTCCGTAGCATTTGACTCGTACTTATCTATCTTTATATCCAGTTAAATATGTATATTGTCTTAGTGCAGATAACATGAAATTATGTTTTTCCCTGTTTAGATTCTTGTTTTGGACGGACTGGGGTACCAAACCACGTGTTCAGAGAGCTGATATGGACGGGAACAATGTGAAACCATTAATAAAAGAAAAACTAGTGTGGCCTAATGCACTGACACTTGATTATGTTAACAGGTATGTCCGTTCAATGCATACCGTTACTAGTATTCTATTTCCCTCCCATTGCCACTTATGTTAGACTTTACAATATCAGATATCTTAACCTTATTTCGATCAGAGTGTTTTCTCATAGTATTTCGTAAGGGGAAGGGACGTGATTTTCGGTGCGTTGCGTACTTGACATTCGTAAGATTGCAATTTCGGATATTTTGTGTTGTATGTAATGTTAAAACTTTATTTTTAAATGCTGTACCATTTCAGTGCACAATTACTTTTGTTTTGTTGGAGTAAGTGGACAGCATCGTGTTTCCGGTGTTTATTTGTTTAATTATGATCAAAAAGTAGGCTATTGTCATCGTATGAAAGTAAGTACGAATGATATTACTGAGACTCTATTTAAATTAAATCAACTTGAAATAGGTAATTTGTATTTGTAATAGCTGTTAAAAGCTATTTTTCTCGTCGCTTGACTCTAATGTTATTTTGAGAGGTTCTGGGAGAGCTAGTTTGATTAAGATCCCGTCATAATCATGCCTGTGACAGATATAGTAATGTCAAAAGGTGAATGGCGTAAAATCGTTAGCTATTTACGTTAGTAGTAATTATCAACTGGAAGAGCTCCAGTCAGGATGAAGTTCGAGCAGAACACACAATTGACGCCGCAATAGTATAATTATCCTGGTGAAGTATACGAGAATACACATTTTTAAAAGGAGTTTTACTTCAGGATTTTGTTGTTATAATCTTATTATTCTAGTTTAGAATGTTTAAATGTTTAAAAATATATTTTAACCAGATCAATTAATCTACGTCACAATTTTTTATCTAACGATTATATTGATTTACCTTGAGACTGATAAATTTCGCCGAGTCGCGCAGAATTCAAGATCATATAAATCTATCACACGTATGGTTTGGTCATCATCAACTATTTCACTTCAACATGAAAAATCCAACCGACCTTTGTACACCAGTAAAAACCACTAACTGAGTTACTTGACTGACTCACAAGTATAACGTGTGGGAGTGACGAAACAACCTCGTAGTCCTAACATAGCCTCGTAATGGTTGGCGCATGATTAATCAGAGTTCTAACAGAGACATCTCTGTTGTGGTTTTATCAATAACCTCGTAGTCCTAACATAGCCTCGTAATGGTTGGTGCATGATTAATCAGAGTTCTAACAGAGACATCTCTGTGGTTTTTTCAATACTCATGTACCTAGTTAATATCTTCCTTGTAAAATTTAAGTATTGCCTGCTTATTTATTTGCGCAGTATGTTGGCGATATGATCTTGAAAAGAGCCGACGAGACGCCTCCATCAATTTAATGAATTAAGAATAGGTCTACTGTTGTTGTATAAATATCCAGACGTCGTTCATACATGACGTAGCCCTCGACATTCTTAGGTTCTGTTCCTTGGGGGATGTTTTGCTAGCACGAGAGTGTTAAACCCTGATTTTTCTCTTTCGTGCAGGTTTACCACCCTTGTTTATGAGGCTTTTGACAGTTGTTTGACGGTTTGTTTTGATGCCTAGTGTAGTGGGGAATTTTTGTATGCAAGCTCTGCTTCCATGCGATTAGTTTTCGTTTGATACTGTTAATCGATTCACCAACTATCTTTTCCCGTTTAGTCGTGTTTACTGGATGGACGCTAGACTTGACCATTTGGAATGTGCAAGGTATGATGGGACGGGAAGGAGAATGGTTTTGCAGGGCTCATCGGCGATAAGTCACCCATTCGCAATGACGATGTTTGAAGACTTCATATACTTTTCAGACTGGAGTCCTCCTCGCATTAAAAGAGTTAATAAATTTACTGGAGGAAGTAAGCGCATGCTACAGCAAAGATTAAATAAACCAATGGATGTCAGTGTTTTTCATCCTGCAAGGCAAAGGAAAGCGATAAACTATTGTGCAAAGAACAATTGCTCCCATCTTTGTGTATTGAAACCAAAGGGGTTTTCTTGCCGCTGCCCCTTTGGTATGCAGTTGAAGTCAAACAACATCACTTGTGAAGGTATAACTATTGACATATTTTCCCTAGTTCAAACGCCACTACTAATACGCTGACTATAAAATTTGATATGAAAGTATAAAATTGAATGTTTAAAGGGTAAGGTATTCATTGTTATCAAGTCTAGCAAGAATTAAGCTTACTGATCATATCATAGCAAGGCTCTAAGGCCGATTATGAAGAAACGTGATAGGTAAAATGCACCACATGAGCATAATTTCAGGCACCATCCTGTGGGCGTGATCGAAACTGTGTATGTGGGATTGATATCGAGGTGAATAAACATCTCCAGCATAGCCTCATTTACGACGAAGAATAGTGTGGGTTAAACTGGAATTATTTTAAATCGGATTTTCAAAAATGGAGCCTTCGGTATCTTACGCAATATCCCAGGTTTCAGATTCTTAAAACTGGATAGCACAAAGTAGCTGCCAGTTTCATCCACTTGAAAATACGCATTTGACCTCATTTACAAATCTGTTGTAGAAATATCTATCAATCCCTCGCGAACCCGGGAGATGGGATGGGAGGAAAATTTCCTCGATAAAGGGCATGGTGGAATAAATGGGGTTGGTTGAATTTTTTCTGGAAATGATTGTGGGTTAAACTGGGATTGTTTTTATCGGATTTTCAAAAATGGTGAACTACCCATTTTTACCAGCACGTCTTATGCGAATCTGAAGATTGTGAAACTAGTTAAGTAAATGCTAAATATTCTAACGCTTGTCGACTCAGTTGTTGCCATTGAAGGTAGATATTTGTCATGTATTGAGTCGTAGTCTTTTTCGGAGCTACGTTTCGAGAGATACTTCTCCCACCTGCCTGAACATCCAGCGTGAAGATGGGAAAAGTATCTGTCGAAACGTAGCTCCGAAAAAGATTACGACTCAAAACATGACAAATATCTAATATCAATAGTTAAGTAAATGTTTATTAAAAAGGAAAGGAAGTTTTTAAACTCTGCAGTGAATATAACGAGATTGATCCAATACACTTAAAACATTTTCTGAAGCTTATACCTTGCCGTGCTTACATTTTGCCATGTTTGCAACTTATCACTTGTTTTCATTATTACTGAGTAAGTTTTCCCAGAAAACCGTCTCTAATGAAAGGGATCTTGAACAGTGTTTCAAATTGAAATGGTGGCTGTAGTGAAGAGGTCTTAAGTAGAATATTTCTCTTAAGTTGATACGCATCCTTGCCTAATAATTCTGTACTCACAAGCACCATTTTTGTCAAGAGTATGGAAAATGCGTTTTGTCAAACAAACATAGCGACCACCCCCTCTCCCTCACTAACCCGTGGTGATGTAGATATATTTTTCATATAATTATTTTCTTTGTTTCTTGTTTTCAGTTGTTTTTTTAGAATTTCCATCGTATTTCTGTATAGTGTTATGGCTTTTTCTGCAGTTTACGTCCAGTTCTTAATGGAACAAGATCGTACCATTGTCCATTTCATGCCCCCTGCAGCTTTGTGTGCATTTACGCCATAATGGGAGATTATCTTTTGTATGCTCGTTTATTTGCACCCCCTCCCCTCAATTTGTAGTATATTCCGTTACTCTTATTGTTTCGGTGATTCTGATCAATCTTTGTGATTTGCTATCTTCTTGTTCTTCCCTCTCTCCCTTTAGCTTTACAGACCGTGTTGCTTTATGCAAGGCGGTCCGAAATTCGGGGAATATCCTTAGATTTCAATGAAACTGTTGACAAGATCACCCCGATTACTCAATTAACGAATGCCGTTGCTATCGATTTTCACCATGCCACGGAGTCTATCTACTGGAGTGATGTAAACGAGGATTCCATCTCCAGGATATTCTTGAATGGCACTGGAAGGAAACATGTAATTCCATCTGGTACGTAGTTGTTTCATCGCGACCTTTTCATAGTTAAGCTGTCTGTTTTTAACCTGAAGAAGGACGCTCTTGAGGTTGCAGTGGTGACTTAATGAGTTTTAATATTGGTAAGCATTAAGTCACTGCCATTGTTTTTGCCATGTTTTAAGAGCAACGGCACTTCACCAGTGTTTCTTATTTGGCAGTCAGTGCTTCTACGTACCCCTTATCTTAAGAATACTGTCAACTACTCTCTTTTTTAAAGTTAAGCAAAGCGTATTCATTTGTCCCGAGCAGTTACACACCTTCTCACATGTAAATACTTGTGCTTATTTTAGAGATCATTTATGATTGTTGCTGACAACAGATGTAGTATTCCCGACAAACTTCTTCACTGCAGCCGGTTAACAGCCTTCTGGAGGCTTCCACAACAGAATTCTTGTAAGCATATCTAGTAAGGCCCTAAGTTATTTGATCTCATCGCACTGCTTTCCTCCAGCTCGGATTGGGAGCTCTTGGTAGGGTTTTCCATCCGGAGATTGTGTACTTCAATTTAATTGCTTAACAAAGTGATGATTGATGCTGTCCGGTGATCCGACGTGCTGATAGCCTCGGTTTTCAAGTCGGGCCTTGAATAATACTTCCAAAATCAGCTGGATGGTGATACCGCTTTCAGGTCTCGGAGCATGCCAGGTTTGCAGCATAGGTAGAAATGGGGTATTTTAATTGTCATGATCCCACTTTACCATGGAAATTCGTTCATATTTCTGGTTAACTTTAACGCAGGCGCAGCCGTCCCATTGGTATCAATGTCAAGTTTAGGTGTCGTAGAAAAACATTTCCCTTACTATTCCTAGGCGTGCCATCAGCAGATGGGATTTGTGTGGACTGGGTTGCCAAGAACCTGTACTGGACAGACACTGGAAAAGACAGAATTGAGGTTTGCAGGCTCGATGGAAGTTATCGCAAGGTTATTGTTTCTCGAGCACTGGATCAGCCGCGAGCTATTGTTGTGTATCCACAAAAGGGGTAAGTTGTGTTCAATTTATGAGAGGTACACTTGATTTTAGTTGCATACATCTTTAAGGATTTCACGTTAACTACGAGACGCTATCTTCTACAGATACTTACATCTAAGTGTCACCGAGTTTTACGTACCATCTTGATCATCTATAAGCACTGCTGGGAGAAATCTTCAACATTTCGTATTACCCCATTGTTATTGTCTGCAGAATGAGCAGTAATATAGTAAGACAGTTAGTATTTGAATATGTTATTGTCCAGGTCATCTGTTCTCAATGTAACATATTTCACAGTACTTTTGTCCTGAGCTCTTAATCCTTTTCTTCAGCACTTCCTGTAATGCTTCATCAAACATTTGATAGATTATGCGGTTCCTACCTTATGGTATCAATTCTTTTCGAACTTTATATACATATATATGTACCTGTTTGATTTAAAAATTTATTGTGCATAATTTGCTAGTTTACCATGCGCTGTATTATGGAGTACATGAAGCCATAAACATAGCAAATCCTGTAATTATCCTCCCAATTTTAAGTGCACTGTTGCTAACTGACAAGAATCAACCACAACACGTCTACGGGGTAATTTGTATTTGCTGCACCCCTATTATAACAGTAGCAAGATTGATTAGTACTCAGTTATTGATTTCAAGAATAGTTATGACAGAATTTTGAAATATTTCTGTTAAATTTCTGAATCTATTGAATGTAAATATACTTTTATTCTAGTTCATAGTCGACTTTATAAGGTTCATATGGCAAATCTCAAAATTGTCTGATACCATACATTACTAACGCAAACTGATACAAAGCAAGATCAAAAGAGTAATTGTCATTTCGCTGTCATGAGGGTCAATTTAAATCTTTTCACCAATACCTACTACGAAGGTTTTGATAAAGCACGTTTGCCTCGTCAACATGTTTGGTTTTTAATATTCTTAATTAAAATGCAAGCGCTCTTGTAACCCCTCCTATGCAGAAATAGGTTTGCCTTACGGACCATATCTCCGTTCCTCTGGCCTTTTTTTGTGTGTGTTATGTTTTTATGTTTTATGTTTTTTGTGTTATGTTTTTATGTTTGCCTTAGCCTTGTGTGTTATGTTTTTATGTTTTTCGATAAAGCACATTTGCTTCGTTAACATGTTCGGTTTCTAATATTCTTAATTGAAGTGCAAGCGCTCTTGTAACCCCTCCTATGCAGAAATAGGTTTGCCTTACGGACCGTATCCCCGTTCCTCTGACCTTGTGTGTTATGTTTTGGTTCCATTTGGGATGGTATCTTACTGTATATAGGTAGTACGCTTTTTAGACTCATGATTAAGCTTTAAAGTAATTTTTTAAACCAGCATGCTGTTTTGGTCGGATTGGGGAAGAAAGGCAAGAATAGAGGTTTCAAAGTTGAATGGAGGAGATCGGAAGATCTTGGCTAGTAAGAATTTAGGATACCCCAATGGCCTAGCATTGGACTACAAAGATGAGATGTTGTACTGGTGTGATGCGAAGCGAGACATTATTGAAAAGATAAGAATCGATGGAAGTGGCAGGGCAGAAGTATTAACCAAACACTTGTCTCATCCATTTGGTATTGCATTGTACGGTGATCATATATATTGGACGGACTGGGGTGAAAGGTCGATCAGCAGAGTCGATAAAAACGGGAGCAACGTCGTGAAGATCAGATCACAGATTCTTAGTTTAATGGGAATAAAGATCTACGACGGAGAACGCGAAAAAGGTAGGCTATTTTACTGTATGTTTCTCGCTGCTTAGCTAACTTAGTTTTAAGGCTAAAACTAAATGACAGATCAGGCAGGTGCTCCGGATTATTTGACAGAGCCTTTTCTCTTGGGTTACCGCGACGCTACAATATTTCATCGAAATAGAAATCACAAGCAAAGGAAACTGTTGCATTTCAAAAGTCTGATTTGCTTCTACGATTTATCATATACTGACCTAAGAAAGCCTTAAATTGATGATTTGATTAATAAGGTATGTTGTCGTACAGTAGTGTCGTATTTTTACTTTTCTATTTTTATTTACACGGCACACCTTATTCTTGCCGTTTTCCAAAATTTTTGTACGGTACAGAGGGCATTTGGCATAGCCACAACAATCGATTTGTATTCGTACAATGCACCAATGATAGTCACTGAAGCAATATAAAAACACGATTCCATGACAAGCAGTTACTATGAGTGGAACAACTATTTATTCTGCATGTCACCGAAGCTGTATTACAGACTATCATTTCCCAGGCTGGCAGGTTAATGGAGGTATTTCTTATGGTAGCAGAAGGGGACTGTAGCTGTTCTCTATGTAACTTGAAATGTAATATCTTTAAATACTCCCATCAAAGGGAAGATGAGAGGTGCAAGTTTCACTGATAGGTTTTTTTCTTACTTTACTTATGTATTTATCTGCAGGATCAAACAATTGCAGTAAGAATAATGGAGGATGCAGTCATCTGTGTTTCTATCTTGGTAATAATGGGGTGAAATGCGGCTGCGCCACTGGTTTCACTCTTGGGCATGATAACCGCACATGCGTTGGAACAAAAAGCTTTTTGCTTTACTCAACTACAAAAGGTAAGCGATGATATTCAAATCCGTTTAACTGGATGATCATTACACAAAATCAGATCATCATATAGTACTGAAACGTGTTTTCTTGGTTTGAGGATATTACAACAATTCTTTCAAACGCCATAATTATCATCATAAATCACCATTTTTTGTAATCCTTCGCTCGGCACAAGGCAGGGTTGCCACTTCAAGGTATTAAGTTATTTTGAAAGCAGTAGAAATAATAAAGTAGTATGTAATGACAGACAAAAGAAAATTCCAAGATGTCGCTTGACATTACGTTTGAAAGTGTCAAAATCATAAGTAAGAGGAAGGCAGTCTGAAGACAGAGAATCCCATATATTAGATGACAAAATAAGGATAATAACCGGTTTCGACGTCCACGGAACTTAAATTTGTAGTTTGTTAATGTGGTGGTTAGATGACATGTGAGAGGGCGTCGTCAGTTTGTTTCCAGTTAGCTTATTAACTTCAAAAAATTGGAATTCTTAGCCAAGGAAGGTGTCGAGATTGGATGTTGAGCTGTTGAATATATTTGGCAGGTCTGTAGACTAGGACTTCAATTGATCTTTTGCTGTTTAATGAAGATAACAGTGAGATAACACAATGACTTTATTTAAGAAGAAAATATTCGGAGGATCCGAGAATGTGTAGTTAGGAATTGCACCCAAGACTTTCTTAATTCGCCCAAATGATTTTTTTAAGGGAAATTCTTCTAACCTTATGTGGAAATGCGGTGCCCTCTCCAGGTATAGAAGATACTCAAGGGAGGTTTAACTCTCAACTGTTTTTTAAAATTATAAAAATGAAAATCCGGTAAGGAAGATCTTGGAAAGCCGTCTTAGAGGAACAATCAACATGACGAATTCATGTAAAATGACTTTTGGGAGTCCATTGCATTCAAAATGACCCAATAAGCAATAGCTTTGTCGGCCCACAGATCATGAAAGGGTTACTCTGTCGTGACGTCTCAATTAAAAAGTATAAGAATTCCAAGTATTTAGCTCAGTCAAGACGGGATCTTCATAATTTTAAAAGTATTTTACAGCGAATGTAAGCCCAGGTACTGTAGTTCAGTTTCATTTAGTAAGCTCGTTGTTCCTTTTTGTAGAAATTCATGGCATTCCATTGGACGTTAGTGACCAATCCGAATCCATAGTTCCGATTCTTGGACTCCACTCGTCTTATGCAGTAGACTATCATTATGCAACTTCGGAAATCTTTATGGTGGATGATACAGATGATAAGATTTATCGTGTAAAAACCGATGGAAGTGGTTTTAAGACTGTAGTGGATACTGGGCTCGACAAGCCGCAAGGCATTGCTGTCGATTGGGTGGCTTTAAACTTGTATTGGACTGATGCTGGAACTAATCTCATCGAGGTTTGTTAATATTTATGTTTCTTACAAAATAGTGTTCGAAAAGAGACTAGAGAAATACAAAAGATAACACAACCTGTGACCTACATAGCTGAGTTATGAAATTTTAATAGCATACGTGTATAACTGTTTTTCTAGTCGCCACATTAGCTCCCAGTCCTCCAGCGTTGTATATCAACATCCAGCTTTGGAGAGCAGCCTGTCTGCGCCATGTGACGTGACCAGGGAAGGGAACAGTGCTCTCCTCTACTTTGCCCACAGGATCCGTTTGTAGACATGATACGGTTAGTTTTAGTTGTAGTATTAGTAGCAACAGTAAGGAATGAAACCATAGGAGCTGTCTCAAGGTTCCTTAACAATTATGATTGCGTAGGCTGATGAGATGTGCAGCGATGAAGGAGTAGAAGTTATTGTGGCGATGCTAACGATCCTGGATTGTTTCTTTCCACAGTTTATTTTTAAAAGTATCGTTTTATCGTTTCATAGTTGTCGGGCGTTAGAGTAATCCATTCGAATTCCATTTGGTATTTTATGATTTTGAAATGACCAACCAGTAAGATAGGTAGTCAGTTGTCATTGGTAACTGCCGACTTCAAATTACGTATACATGTTTATAATTTCACATGCATGAGGCAGAACGTTGACGCTTTACAGCGTTTATTTAGATAAGCGTTAGGTAGTAAAATTTCTATTGTTTGTACTCGAAAACATGTAAGTTTCTTTGTTGCATCGCATCTTGTAAATAACATCTTGTAGTGTGACCCTGTGATAATTTCTCGACCAAGTTTGGTAGACGTTACAGTTACTTTCAGTGTTTTTCTCTTTGGGCCGCAAACATTTTTGCTCTCGATATTTGTTAGCTCATTAGTTGTCAATCGATATCAGGTCTTTTTATAACTTCCATTTATTAAACACTCCCCAAACATATTCTGCCTTTTAGGTTAGTCGTTTTGATGGATCTAATAGGTTAGTACTCATCCACGACGACTTGGATAGTCCACGGGGTATTGTTTTGTACCCCAGTAAAGGAATTGTGTTTTGGACGGACTGGGGAAGCAAGAATCCAAAGATCGAGCGAGCAAGTATGGATGGGTCGAATCGCATATCTCTAGTTAATGGTACTACCCATACCAAGATAGGATGGCCTAATGGCCTAGGTATTGACTTTGAGACAGACCTTATTTACTGGACAGATGCCAAGTTTGATGGTATCTTTAGAATGGGATTACGCGGAGGTAAGTCAAACAGTTGCTTTCCACTATGAGTTGACCGCTGCGGCCACGAGCTTTGACAGTTGCTGTCCGGGGCTTTGACTATTGCCTGTGCCATAACATGAAGGATTTAGTGTTAAGAGTACTTTGTGATATACGCGGGTGTACTTAACGCTCTTTGCTAACATTAAAAAAACAAAACTCTTCCCTATTCCACTGGTTAGAACTCCTCCATTTTAATAATATGGCTCGTTTGAGGATCAAGCTTAGCAAACTAATTTGCGTAGTCATGCAGAAATGTAATTCGATTGTTACAGAACTATTTGCAGTCGATCCTAATTGCCCTCCAAGTGATTCGAATCGTACGTCTTCATTTGGATGTATCGGAAAATGTTGAAAATATCATGGACGGAAAGGGCCACAAAGAATGAAATTTATTAAGGGTAAACATTAAGAATATACTATTTAGTATCATACAAATAGAAAAACTAGGATATTACACTTTACACTGCACCATATAGAGGGAAAAGTAAATCAGGAATGACGAAGAGGATGACTATGAGCATCATGGTTCACTAACACCAGCCAGTGGACAGGGCGTCAATACCAAGAAACCCAGAAGCAATTCGCTTGGCACACAATTCACGAGAATGGAGAGCCCCTTCATCCAACCGTGGGCTAGAGTACGGAACCAATGAGTGAATGCATGAAGGAATGAATGAATTAATGAATGAATGAATGAATGATGTCCTCCCCTATATAGAGGGTTTTCCCCCCATTTCCTTTAAGGCTTAAATTGGTTTAGATCTGTGAAGAATGTTTCAATAATCGTCAGTGCGAACGTAAGAGGTTTTCAACTAGTGGTGAAAAATTAATGAACTGATAATTTAGATTTTTAGGCACACATTTGCGTATTGATACAATATGACAGGCTCGACATAAGACCCACAAAAATTATTGACGGATTTCTGTAAGTCCTGGTATAAGAGGTTTCATGGCATGTTTTGCGTTTCTTTAAGCACTAATCAGCAGTTTTAAACATAGTTTTCCCTATGCTTTTGGAGAAATATGGCTACGTGTCGCCATAGGTTTTGAGTGCAAGCGATGCGGTGTTGCGATGATCGATAGGAGATGCGTATGGTTATTCAGGAACTGGTTCTATAAGTGGTAAGGTTTCTTTGCTTGATTCAACAAACTTATGTTAGCAGTAAGTTAGCATATATATATATTTCGTGAACCGATGTCACGAGTCCAAGAGTATTGCTCTTTCGGAAGTTCTTTCCTAAGATTCTGGCGTCTTTCGAAAACTGCATATGATTGAAACTCCATTTCGAAATTGTTACTAGCCAAAAACGCTATTCGTGTGGTCATTTTGTCTGTTTCGCAGAGAATGTCACAGAGCTTCTCGTTAACGTGAAAGTCAGTCACCCATATGCTGTCACAATATTTATGGAATACTTTTATTGGACCGATTGGACGCAGCGAACAATAACAAGAGCCAAAAAGAACAATGCTTCGGAAACAGACATCCTCAGAAAGCAGATAAATAGTCTTCGGGACCTTCATGTGTTCGACCAGGCACTACAAACCGGTAAGGCGCTTAGATCTATTCTAGTCTGTAGTACCTACGTTTACTTGCAAAGTTTACATTTTCTAGGGTCAGTTGTGTAGTGAGTTTTAAAACGGATGGGTTCAACCATTTATTATTTTTGTAGTAATTTAGTCGGAATGAGAGCCAAATCATATTCACATTATTTCATAATATGAGAAGCTGTATTAATATGCATCATTTATGTGTTTACGATGGCTACAACTGGTTACACATGATAAGCGTAACAATATTCATTTTCTGCATGTTATCTAGGCTTTTTACGCCTATTTTAATTGGCTGGTCGCTCGTGTCTACATTTATCGGTAACCGAGTTTACACACAAAGTTCTTTGGAATCAGATTATATTCGGGAATATTATTCTAAAATGCGCAGTAGAGAGTTTTGATGGGGAAGTAAGATGCCGGTTTCAACGCTCATTGTATAGGTATGCCGAAGCTGTATACGTAACGGCAGTTTCCCAAAATCAAGACGCCGACATTACGTTTCTCGTCAACAACGAAGCAATTAGGAAGCATTACTGATCTACATAGTACAGATTTGGTGAACTCGGTTTATTTAGTGAAAGTGTCGCACAAATTCCTTCTGATTTTACAGCATCATTTTTCTTGCTGACCATTGTCACGTTGAGGAAACAGGTCTCGGCGATGGCCAACCGGCATGAGCCAATTCTTGAGAAGTTACTTTCGGAATATCGGAAGTGAACAAGTCAACACAAGTGTTTTGATGGCATTCAATGCTCAAATGTGTGATAATGGTCAGAAATTCCAAGTTTTATATTAGTTTGGTTGCAGGTGTCACTTTTTCCCCTTAGCTTGTTGATGCATGAAATGTCTGGGGAGTTGGGTTTTCCCATTTTCAAATCACCAAATAGCTACCTTGAAATTAACCGATTTAAGGATTTGGTAGTTATTGTTTCGCAAAATCGGTGGGAAATTTAGTTCTCACTTGAGTATTTTACGGCATTGCTTAGAAAAAAAATTAAATTTGCCCCCCCCCCCCCTTTAAAAAGAGCCCCAAGTCCACGAGAGCTCTCTTCCGACTTGAAAATCGTCAA
>JAAAKL020008688.1:0-15714 GCA_010016065.2 Carybdea cf. marsupialis auct. non (Linnaeus, 1758)
GAGGGAATAACAATAAGTACAGTAATTCATTCAGAGTACTAACAAAAGGGAATTGTCTTTTCCACAATGCCACTCTTGAAACAAGGAAACACAGTCCAATGTCGACAAAAAGGATTCGTTTGCCACTTATAACCTTCTAAACCATAGCATCGCATGGCTATCAAAAACGTGTCACTTCTACACGTCTGATTTTCATCGGCTTGATAAACACCTCTTCCATACTAACATTTCTTCGCAAAAGTTTCCATGACTTTCCTTCAAAAGTATAAATTCCCTGAGTTTTCAATGATTTTCGTCTTAAAGTATAAATTCCCTGAGTTTTCCGTGACTTTCGTTCTAAAGTATAAATTCCTGAGTTTTCAATGATTTTCGTCTTAAAGTATAAATTCCCTGCGTTTTCCAAGTTTTCAGGTGGGTGGTAACTCTGCAATGTTTACGGTCCACTCACTCATATGAAGCTCTGATGTCCACGGTAAAATGAAGTAATTTTTACCCAACTATGTATATGTAAACAAGGGCTGCAGTTTTCCGTGATGTGGATATCTTTATGGATGCATAAAACAAAACATTACCATACTTGAAGTACATGAGGAACTTACCATATTCTGTCTTTTCACTGGTAATCCAAGAATTCTGTTTAAAAACTTTGAAACAACACCAGCATCTTTGTCTTTCACACTCGCCCCAACAGTGTTTTCTTCCAAAACGTCCATCTTGGAGAGACACTCCTTTGGAAACGATACAAATTGGACATTAACTATGCAAATAACGTCACGTCAAATGACGTCACATCAAATGATGTCAACTCAAATGACGTCAAGTCCAGTAACGTTCGGTTGCTTCATGATCCAGTTTAACGGGTGGGATTTGAAATGGATACACAATTTTCTACGATCCCGCTCACAATCTTTATAAAGAATATTTATCAAGCTTCATGCACCATAATTTAGAACAACTACAAATTAAATCTCATGTAAACCAGTGATGTCAACTTGATAATGGCATAAAAAACCATTGGACACATTCATCCACCCACACATGTTTGTGCTATTCAAAGATTTAGAATATGGACTCTAGCATAAGAAAAGAACACCTAAAATGTTGGTCAAGTTTTAAAATACTGCAAATATTTATACGCCTTACAGGATTCATGGATAAATGATTGTACGTCGTACTCACATATAAAAATATAATACAGTAAAGGTAAAAAATAGCTCAGGCAGCTTCTCCCTGACTCGTCATTTCTGATATCAGGTTATGTGCTGTGGAGAGAGGTATGTAGAATGTACGACAAAAAGACTAGGAGAGAAGATACAGCAGCAGCTACCAAGGGTGACTTGGAGAAAGGTCAAAAGGTGGGTGAATTCCGCCATTCAAAAGCAGTTGATGTAGAGTGTCGAGTGTTTTAAGGACTACAATGATGAATAATTTCGCCTGATAACAATTGGCTTTCAGGTTAGCTGTATTTCGCTGGTTTGACTTTCACTAACTGTTCTTGTACTTTGTTTAAGAACCGTCAATCTTTTCTATGTTTTCTTACATGTCTGAAGCAATCAACTGATCATGTTGTCGCTTTTGTAATTTTGATATTTTGCTTATAGTTAAATACCTTGTCAACACTATAATATGTACCAATGCCTTTCATCTGAAGAGAATCGACGAAGTGCTATATCAAACAAATCTGACAGTTATTTCTCGGGGCATTTTGAAGTGCTTTACCACTAACAACTTATAAAAAGTTATTGTGAGAGTTGGAATCTAATAGTAGGTACTCAGATATTTACAATGACGGAACAATCCGTATGCAATAATGGACGAACACTTGAATTTCCTCTAACTGTGTTTACTATGACCAGGATTTCCATAAATAAAATGGATAAACTTGTGTTGTTTTACGTTTACTTTGTAAACAAGTTATTTAACGTGGCTATAAATGAAAGGTTAGGCCTAGGGGGATATATTCAGTAGATGTGGTTCGGATCTACTCTTGGACGTAAGCCTTGAATCTCCTACTGTGATATCTGACCGAAAATAGTCATCTGGTATTATCCACGGAGGAATGAAGACGGCGAGGCAGGAACTAGTCATCTTACCACATCATGCAGTGGCTCAGGGCATGTGATACCCTACCACGTTACACCCCTACCCCCTGAAACTCTGCAAGGAACTACCTTCATATTGGACTACCGTTTATGCGAAACTTTGGGCAGCGGGAGCATCCTTATCTTAAAAACGCCAAGCCTGTAAAATACGTGGAAAACCATTTCCTGTAGGTTCATACGAGAAAATACGGCAAACTTCAAATAAACAAAGTCCATACAATACGTAGATCCTATACAAAGATACTTATCTTTTATTTCCTCTTAGCCACTATCAACTAATAAGCGCTTTGGAAAGGTTTGCAGTTCAAAAAAATGACGCCACCATGAACTTTTCGTCCATAATCTACAGCAACCACTTAGGATGATACCGCTATTAATGAGGCACGCGAAGCGGGGCGGGAGGATGTAGGACTTGGAGCTTGACATATGACCCATTGAGGCACATATATAAAGCTTATTATCTCCTGATTCCATATTATTACCTTCATGGCAATAAAGAAACCTTCATGATCTACAAGTTTTGAATCCGCTCCAATTATGTCCGCTATTGTCGTTCCGGGGTAGTGTTGATGCTACGAGGAAATGTAAACACTTGAACAGTTACTTTGATATGAGACAAAATACACTGCCTAGTACAAACGGAACTCGTATATAAAAAAGTACAAGGCTTCTGCATCACCTCAACTGTGAGAACAGTAGTTTCTCACGTTGCAAATGGAGTGGTGGGGGACCCTGCTTCCATGCAAAAGTAACAATCAAATATCTTGAACACTAATAAAAAACTCCCTTGTATTGGTTAAACAGTTCTCGGAATTCGCGACGGCATTTGGCAGTGCCGTCGTAACAACCGTGGACAAAAACAATAGTGACGGCAAAAAATTGCCGAGGAAGTTCTGACAAGGTGCTGAAAAGAAATCGTCTCTCCTCGATTTCGGTGAACAATCTACCCATAAATCAATAATTTGTGCAGCATAAGTACATTTGCGGATGAGCCGGGAAATTTCTAAACATCTCGCATTGTTCCACTTGTTCATACTATGATCATAGTACGCTTCGGATGACAATGACGGAAGGGTACCCGATTTAGGTTTCAGGTAATGATGCGCTCTCTGACGTTAAAAACTACGCAGTAGGAAACTTCAAAATTCATCAGGAATTCCATTTTTCAATGTCAGGAACAACTTCTTGGTTAAAAAAGAATTGCTGTCGCGTGCCGTCGTATTCGGATCATGCGAGGTCAATTTACCACCGACAGAGTTTTAGGTGGATACCGAGGGCTGTTAAAAGTACTTGTCTACATCTTCAATGGGTTGCTACAGCGACGGTAATCCAGTATGATATCATGTTTTTGCAGTTACTGGATGCATTACAAACTTTCTAATGCAGACGTCACCCAAAGTCTTTGGACATCAAGGAAGAGAATGCACAGAAAATTTATAAAACAACATATTCCGGCAATTTAAAATACTCAAGTAAGGCCATTCAAAATGAAAGTTAAAGCAATCTATACGTGCAGTCCTACTTGTTATCTAAGGTTAACCGTCTGTCCTCATATTTCACCACTCGCCCTCAAATCCGTGGAAAGTGGAGTATTAAGGTTGCAAGTGATCATGGACCATCGCCCTCGACGTACAGGCCAGGGTGAACTTGTAGCTAAGTGGGTGTTACTAACCCTACCCTCTATCCCTAACCCTAACACTAACTGAACTTGTTCGTGACACCCGCTCGTCTACAAGTTGACTCAAGCCAGTTCCTCGATCACGGACGCACCTCAATCTGCCATCACACTCTGTAACCGTCTTGATCTCAATAATGCCACCAAGCTTCAATTTCCTTACTTGAAGTCGCTTTCAAATCTTAAAATAAAGAGTACAGATTTATTGCACTGATTTCAGTACAGGAGGGCGTTTTAGTAGTAAAGTAAAACCACCTAAAAAGAAGTGTGCAACAAAGTGACGATTTGGTAGGTGAACTTTCTACCGTAAATTTGCATTACCTGGCAAATTGAACGGTACATTGTCCGTAAAGCTTGCCTCCCGTACTGAGTATCAAAATTGAATTGGGTAAGATCAGCTCCTGTTGCCGCCCGTCGATCTCCTTTTGTAATTGCACCTTAAATGATTTGAGAGAGTAGGAAAGATTTAAGTGGGTATTATAGTACGCATGAAGTATTAATTTTGTCCCTACCATTAGCTTAAACCTGTCATGTTTGATATATTTTTTTCACACAATCATCAAGCATAGCATACTTTAAAATGCCCAACCTAGCATTGGGTCCTTATTCGTCTTATTATCTGATGGAATCAGTAGCAATAGGCAGTATCGACTACCTGTCCGGCGATTCTTCGCCAGATCCCATTGATTCTTTGCGTTGCAATGCAATGCAAAAGTTGTTTCATTGCAAAGTATCTTTAGCCCCATAAGAGCACCCCAAGACAAGTTGTCGATTCCATTAAACTGTTCGCCAGTTTCATAGTGCATTACACGCCCTTTTTATACGAAACCTCCTCTACCAGAAGTTTCTTAATTGTTCACCCTATTATAGTTCTAAAATTTTTTAACAGTTACTTAAATGAATTGTCCATCTCACATAGTTCAGCAGGGTTAAATACCTCCTCCCCATTCACACATGAAACCAAAAGTAGACTGGCTGGAAGGTGCACTGTAACAATTACAGGCCACCCAGTTAAACTAGGAGACATGTTGGGAATGAAGGTCCCGTGTAAGATCCTTGAAGGGAGGGCAGGAATTTCTACGTGATTTGTATACTCAACTTGCGAGTTTCGACGTACAGTAAAATGTATTTGTGATATATTTATCTGACGTGACACAAATATTCAAAATGACCCATTCTTTTCCATTTAAGTGATTTACCACAGTTTCTTAATTCATTCTTTTTGATTTGAGATAGTACTTCTTAGCGTTTTGTCCGTCGTAGTACTAGTTTCTTATAAAAACGTTTCTTATAAAAAAGCGTGTACACACTCAACCAACTTGAAATATCTAGTCCACTTTTTTCTTAGTAACAAGCAGACAAATTTGCGTATCTCTCAGTTGATGTTAGGCTTTTTTGTTGTCGGGTCCTTAATGGTCTTTAACACGAGCTTGTTAAACAAGATATAGTGCATAAGATTTAAGAAGCTGTTAATGGAAGGCTGACAAGTGCGTCTGTGATAATTGTTAAGTTCGTAAATGCATGAGGATACTCTTTAGTTCTGAATTTTCCTGGAGGCAGACACGTTCAGTGTATAGTTACATTCTTTGCCTGACGACTTTGCCAGAATCTAACTTCAAAAATCGAAAATTTCAACCTTTTGTCGAAGGTGTCAATCATTTCTCTCACAACTGGAATTGACAATGAGGAAGAAACAGTAAAGAATAAAAGAATAAAGTAAATAGACACAAGAAATGATAATTCGAACTCCTGGTTCTCACAACACTATAAAGAGAGATGTTCTAGTGACATCATCACCATGCCTTTTAATGCGTCATAAATGAACATTGAAGCATTTAAAGGGGTATAGTAGCGATGATACAGCTTGTACATTTTAAAATTTAATGCATTTTCATATCTTCACAAAATCTCTGCTGTGGTACATTCCTGCCAATTCAGCTTAAAATTCGGTTCCCATCGACGGTAAGAATTCTTATTCCAAGCCTCTCTTTGTACGACTGCAATATAATATGCTTGTCCTATCTTGCCATGTGACGATAAAGTGGGAGATCAGATTTGTGCATGACGGGTTTAATGGTGTTTATTTCTTAACATTGTTTACTATGTTATTAAGACGGCCTTAAGCGAGAGTTATGCAACAATGGTAAACAACAAATTAAGGAACAGCACAAGGTTCACTATAAGCTAACAAATGAGCTGCTTACCTAATGATTGCAAACGCTTCGCAACGGCTGCTGCAAATCTCCGTTCCCCACCGAGATTTGTCGTAACAAGCTTATAAATGGGGCCGCTGAAATAAAGGAGTAAATTCGGTGTCTTAAGAACTTAAAATACAGCTCTCGGTGTTTCCTTGTAGATTTTGTAAATGATAATAATCCTTCTAAACTGTGTTATCAGTTAAAGTTGTGAGATGGTTATGTATGCTACGTAAAAGGACTAAATTGTCTGTTGATACAGGAAAGCCATTCTTGTTGTCGGAGTAAAGGGAAAGGGGAAGTTTGGAACAATAGGAGCTTCAAGGGAAGGAGAACAGGGAATTGGCCTTACTTAGAGGAAGAGTAGAAAAATGTGAACAGAACGCTAAAGTAGAGGGGGGAAAAAAGGAAAAGAGGACTAAGGAGGGGACGAAAAAGATGTAAAAAAACATAGTCATAACTATCGAATTTCTGCCCTCAGTGGTCCACATGACGGACAGCATAGGACGACCATTAAAATAAGTAGTCGAATCACCTTATTATTTAAATGATGATGAAAATTAAGATGAAGACGATGAAGATTAGGATGATGATGATTATGATGATAATGGTTATGATGATGATGACGATGATGATGGTGATGATGATGATGATAATGGTTATGACGATGACGACGATGATGATGGTGATGATGATAATGATGATGATAATGGTTATGACGATGATGACGATGATGATGACGAGGTATGAGGTATATCACTGGTTTGAATGGCCTGAACCGTGGGAGCTTACTGCCCCTTTATATATCATTAAGAAATATTAAAACATAATAGTTGACGCTGGGGCTCACAGAAGGCACTAAAACTATCCTATTGGGTCAAGATAATGAACGTAAGCGG
Organism: Carybdea cf. marsupialis auct. non (Linnaeus, 1758); assembly: GCA_010016065.2. Taxonomy (NCBI): domain Eukaryota; kingdom Metazoa; phylum Cnidaria; class Cubozoa; order Carybdeida; family Carybdeidae; genus Carybdea; species Carybdea cf. marsupialis auct. non (Linnaeus, 1758). The sequence continues at coordinate 6,872 of JAAAKL020008688.1, forward strand.
AAACAGAAGCCTTTCAGCCAACAATGTAATAGTTTGGCTTCATTTTATCCTACTCGTTACCAAACGCCTAGTTTATTTTAAAAATCCCTCTCTACATGAAACATAAATGTAAAATTAAAACTATATATTTTATAAGCAGTCACCTTGTCTGGTTTGACCTATGGGATCTTCCTAATTGTTGTACAGCCTTGTCTGCGCTCCACGGCAATTCTGCCGTTATATGAACTCGCCTTCGCTGGTTCAGGACTCTTTGATCCGCATGCAGTGATATTCCTTTAACGAAGGCATCGAAAAATCTAGGAATATTAGCTCCCTGTATGGGGGCTGGGATACTACTAGTGAAAAATAAGTCGACGGAATAGATGCTCTGAGGTAATACTGTACATTGCGGTAAGAACACTCCTCCACGTATAGTCTGGCCAACTTAAAATTGTTTATTACTCCATTACTCAGCAAAAATAAACGGTTGGGTAATTGCTGGAGTTCATATGGCAAATTTCCTGACTTTGAGGCAAATATACTAATTAATGAAAAGCATAAGGCCCATCTAGAGACAATGCACTGAAGGACATCAATACTAATAAATATTTACTTAACTGTCTGTGCAGAACTACTGCCTAACGCTGGCACGCACTACCCGTAGCCTATGCAGGCAAGTACCCACTTTTTTCAAATCTCTCCCCCATCCTACCAATATATAACTTCGACTAGCGTTTTATCTTGTATCGTGAGTCCAATCTCTCTCTTTATGCAGATCAACTTTCTTTCTATTTTACACTCTTTCAAAACCTCTCCTATTGATAAGAAATACGTATTCACTTCTCATAATAGTAATAAAGGACGTGCTTATCTGTGGGTCAGCTGATCTTGTAAACGTAAGACGTTAGTTTGCAGTGACGAGACCGGTACTAATTAAAATGCGTAACAAACAATAGCACTTAAAATACATGTAATAATTAATTAGTCACAATCTACCTAAGCTTAAACATACCTGTACTAGCTGCATCTGAAATAATGGCAACAAGTTTTGAGCCATCCATAAATGCATTTCTCTGTGGATGAAACTTCTAACTATTAGCTTGAGATAAAAAACAGCATAGTACATAGTAAATATAAAACCGTACAGAAGAATCATGTACGTGTTGTGCGTCTCACGTCTCATTCTACTAGTCTTCAAGTCTTCAATTTAGTTATTACTATCCACAATCGTGCGAAATACACGTAACGCTTCTAATGTTCAATTTACGATTTCAGTTTAAAAAGTTTGCAATTTCTTTACTAGTTCACGTCGAAAATACGTTCTACCCATCATAATTAAGGATTGCTATGATACAAGACAGTTGTAATGTTTCTTAACAGTCTCAATTTCTTAGTAGGAAAAAACTGCGAGGGCTGAACAATTTTCTTTAAATACTTGTAGTTTACACAAAGACTCGAAATGTTATGGCGATGAAAGAGAACTTCAGTTATTAATACTTCCCCAACAGGAACTCTGGAGAAAGCAGACATTGTCTTTCATTTCCTCAAATAACATATAATATCTTCTCTCTAATATCTTCTCTTTCCCATAAACACTTCGTGAAAATGTTCTACCTGCAGACGATTCTTATACACAGTGTCAGGCGAAAACGATCACCAAAACAATTTCATTAATCAGCTAGCCGTTACAACATACGGTCACGTATCATGTATTAGTAAACCTATACTTCTTAATGCTCACCTCTTTGATGTTTAAGCTTTCCAAACCAACTACATCTGCCTCTCGGACTTCATAGCGAGGCTGGCCCTCTGGCGAGGGACGACAGACTCTTCCATGCCGCCCTGTCATCTCTGCGACAGCACTAGGACCGCCAAGCTTATCTATCACTTCATCCAATGGGCTACGATGGCAAGGTATAAGGTATAATCAGACCATATTGATGAAGTTAAGAAGAAAGAAAAACAAAGCAAAAGAATTCTTCGAAGATGCGAGTTGCTGCTCGTAGAAAATGTCAAAGGCTGTGGTCCAGTATCTGAAATGGCGCGAATTGCGTCGTTCGGTGCCTCGTAGCGGGCACGTCGTGCAAAAGCTTTTAAGGCCGCCTGACAGTTCCTCCGTACAGTGACAAAATGATAATTGCCCCTGCAAATATAATGTACGCTTGTTTTAAGTTGCTACAATTAAGCACTAGCAGAAGCAGTAGCAGTATCGTAAATATAACACATATCACTTATGTCATCACGGACAACAGCAGCAACATCATAAACGGAATCAATTAAATCATCATCGCCATCAATGTTAAGTTTGTTAAGTTTAACTTTGTACTTTTTTTTTTGGTATTTAAATCGTATTGATACTGATTCAATGTACCTCCGAAGATACTAGCAAAACCTTAACCCCTACAAAATGCTTCCCTGTATTCTCCAAGGTAGCACGCAATGCGAATTAAGCACTCTTAAAACTCTCTAGATTTTTGTGTTTGCTCCATCTACTCAATTGGGTATCATTGCCACCCCAGCTGAAAGCTTGAACGAAGAGAGGTACCTAGGCACTTACAGAGACAAGCTGTTCACTCGAATCATGGTTTAGATTATTTAGATCCTAGTGATCTCACTCTGTCATTCATGATCAAGAAACGGGGCCATCAAAATAGTAAACTAACTTATAACAGCATACACCAATCTATAACGAACTGAAAATTAAATCGTTGAAATAGGAATATTTTCCTTTCGTCATGTTTTATTGTTTTATGAAAAAGCTTCCGTACCTTTAATTTCCCCTATTCTATACTACGTCAGCCTTCGGTGAAACAAATCTTTCAATAAACAGCCTACTTCATCATGGATAAATCTCTACCACAGTTATCCATATTCCTGAGCAAAGCTAGACTAGAGATCCACTTTTGAAATGCATGCCCTTTATTTTAACCTCAACTGCGAAATTGAATAAACGAACTTAAAAGGCTAGGGTGGCTTCTAGTATAGTGCATTGAGTACAATGCACTCCCTAGGCCGATCACGATGTGTTGCAACAAAATTCGACTGTTTGGTCATCAATCAGAAGGATCATTAACGGCAACTTTTGAGGAAGCAACGAAATATCAAACTAAAAGTCCAGGTATATAACTGGCGAAGGATGACGAAAAATGTAAAAGTACACTGGAGAAGGAAACGAATATTGGCTGACATTTGCCAACAAAAATACGATAGAAACAGAAATTTCTTCCACTAGTAAAAATGTGCACGGTTTAATATCCTTATTTTCGAAAGAAATTGCAGTCCAGAACAAAACAGGAAAGTCAAAGTGTGTTACCTGTCTGGAAGCTCAATCTTCTTCACAAAATTTAGCAACATCTCCTTCGCCTGGACACACCAATTGTCAACTTTGGTTTCGTGAGGCTAAGAAAAACAAAGATTCCGGTTGAACTCTTTAGTCGCTGATTTTCGACACTTGACAAAGAAAATAGGCATTGAGAGAATTTGACACGGGCTGGCGGGGGATTGGTGGAAGATTTGTAGTAAGGGGATAACCGGAGGGTCACACGAAGCGGAGAAAGGGCGTGAACGAAAAATTAATGGAAGAAAACAAGCGAAAAGGAAGACGACTTCGGAAAAGGAAGGACACGTTGACCAAGGTTTGGAAATGAGGGGAACAGAGGAAAAGCGGGGAGGGGGCTCAGTGAAAAGGTAGGGGTATAGGCTAAAGAGAGCGTCATAGGAACGTGGAAAATTAAGAAAGAAAGGCAAGACGAGGATGTGTGGAAGAAGAAAGTCAAAGGAACAGAAAGGAAGACGTGAGAGCATAGGTAATGGCGACGTAAAGAGCAGGGAAGAGGACTGAATGGAGACAGATAAGTGAGATCAAAAACGAGAAGTGGGTATTGGTGACGCTATTAACATTCAGTATCTTTAAGCACCATTTTAAAAGTTGAGAAGTTTGCGGTCAAATAATTCAATCCTGACTTACGGAACGTCAAACAGTTCGAGAAAATTGCGATTGAAATACCACTTGTAAGTACTGGTAAAACAGCCTTGGAGATATTGTACGAGTATTCAAATTCTATACAAAATCTTGTTCTTCTTTACTGATATTGATAACCAACTAGAAATTCAAATGCTAAAAATGATAGCGGGATAATACAACTCGTGAAAATCAAATATGCCATATTTCAGATTTGCACTTTGCTGCAATTGAATGCATCAATTAAATGCTAGATAAGTAAAAGCTCTCGTAGAAGTGTTGTCTCAATAGTTTCTTGTTAATTAGGTTTCTTTCACTACGCTAGGTTTGTCATTCTTACATGACATAAATTTGGGGGCTGTTGGTCTCTTTGCGAGGCTTCATATATGAGGTTAATATGCATTATGAGTGTTAAAATAAAGTACCATTTACTATCAAGAAAAATAATGTTTTCTGCAGTGACAAACATTTAGGCTGTAATTTGGGATTGTGAATGCTCATTGACTGTGGATATATCATTTAGCGACTTCTGTATGGTCAACAAAATATACATGCACACTTCGTGTTACGATTGAAATGATGAGAAGTTGTCTTGACAACTAAAAAACCGTAAGCAAGCTGTGCTCTTCGGTACAAAAGCTCCGTGTGATCTTCCCAGATATTCATGACCTTTCTAGCTCATTAAATGAAAATATAAGCTTCGCTGTTATGGATGATGGGTAATTGCTCGGTCTGTTTATTGTACGTACACGTAGGGATGGAAGTAGCGTAATTGGTGCATCGGCTGCTTCAGTGGCAGTGTCGGAATCCCTTCCAGAAAACCCAATCTAATGAATCGTCTTTGTCAGTTGTCTTAAAATCTAAGTAGGTGTTACAATTTACTCGTACAGTTCATACTTATCGATTATGTTAAGTATCAAATATCGAATGTATTCCCATTGTGATAATCTACACTAGTTTAAAAAATGCCGATTATCAATTTTTAGCGCAGGGGGCTAAATACTTTAATATTTAGCGTTTGACTAACCTAAAAAAACGCACAAAACGATGAAGCAGACGAGAATTTTTTCATCTACTAACCGTGTTCGAAACATAAACGTTAGAAGTAAAAATAGGTACTACAAATCTACGTGATAGACTCTCTCACTGAATTCGTCATAGTGGGCTAGCTGAAAGCAGGGCAGGACCATTTATGAAAACATATAGTGATGACAACCATTTTGTGTAAACAAGAGGAATCGAAAATGTATTGTGCCTTAATTTTAAATATATTTGTTGTTACTAAAGTTTTCTTACAAAATTCCAGTACATTAACTTCATTCCACTATAGGGAGGGATACTTAATGGTCGCGTTCCCCCAGCAATGAAACTAATAGTAGCTGCTTTCTTCACAAATGTCATTGACATGAACCGAATTTCAACAAAGTATACAATAAATATGCTGCATTTCATCTCAATTTTGTTTCATTTATACACTTATGGATTGCAGTTGAAGTGTATCAATAGGCCACCTTACATATCGCAATACGTTACGAACGTTCATTGCTTTAGCATGGTATCAAACTACAGAAAGAGACGCGTACTAGCATTGCAGTATACCTAGATGTATAAACTGAGACATTTCGAGTCTCAAAATATTTTCATGTTCCCAGTACTGTGATCTTTAGCATCAACGATGCGTTTAAACTTTATAAACATTTTAGATTTATATTCTTTAGAGAAACGTGCGTCAATTCTTGAATTGGTATGCAACTAGAATAACTAAATTCCCCTTAAGAGAGTTACAAACCGAATTCTAGTAATGGTGGAACGCTTTAGATTTTGTATGCATGGTTTTTACAATTGTGACCCTCTTCGTCTGGCCTCTCGAGCAAGAGGAAAAGGATGATAAATTGTAAAAAATATGGTATCATCACTATGCAAGCAAGGGCAAATCTTTTTAAATTGAAACATATTTTCACGTAAATTATTTGTAAGCACCACGTGAATTAATTCTGGAAGTTGGACCCAGTTAAGCAAATAAATAAGCCCAGCGAGTAAAGTCAATAATGAGAGATTGTCAAGACGTAAATGATACTTACGTTTAATTGGATCTCCGTTGGAAAATTCTGTTGGATGAATCGATCTAATATTTCTCTGGTCAAAGAAACAAAGCCCTTCACACGACCATTGTTCTTTCCGATTTCATGCCCAAGGCTGGCCTGAGTGATAAGACAGAAGCTTACACTGTTAATAAGGAGAAACATTGCAAACCCCAACTACACTACAGGTTATCTTTTGCATCCCTTAAACTAACACCAAACTAGCACATGGAACCTTAATAAAGCTCGTATTAGCTTGCACAAAAAATCATAAAAAGCCATTTGTATTATTGTGAGGGGTACTTTGGCAGGGCAGCTTTGGTATAATTACAGCTAAACTTTTCTATTATTCCTACCAGGTGGTGGCACGTGTCACATGGCTTGATAGTCACTGCATGGTAGCTCAAGTTCAGAAGTTTTCTTGTGCATGCTTTAACTACTAATTTATTTGTCCCTTTGGTGATCTTGCTGCACAAAAAGAGTAGTTTCCTCATATCCAACACGTAAAATATTCTCATAACCTAATTCGTAAATATACTCCTTCACTTTAGACAAGAGATACTTTGTCAAAGTATCGTCACAAAAATCTGATGATATTTTTCATGGAAATTATTGCTTGCATCTGATTACGAATGTTCATTTTAAGCTCGGCTATTGTCTTACGGGCAAAGAAAAACAGAGCTGATGTACCTTATCGGTTATCAAGAGGTATTTACTCGTTGTGGCTGCCATGTCAACTTCTGTAAACGACGTACGGTAATTTTCTTGATGAGGACTACATCCAATTTTCAACCATTTTTCATTGTGATTTGTAACTTGTGAGAATGGTCAGTGACAAAGGGTGATAAGGAGGACAAAAATATTGTGCATTACTGCCTTAGCCTAGTGAATATAACCTAGCTGCATAATCACATTCAAATTCATAGATACATACAATGGAACCTCTCGTCCCTGTGCTGTGAGTGAGTTCAGTTTCAAGAGGCATACGTTCTTTGAATAGTCACACTTAAACTGTTGATCTTCCATTAACTACTATAACGTATAGCACAGAGACAAAAGCTTTGCTACCCAGTCAAGAAAATAGACAAGAGCAAAGAGCAAGTCGACAAGGAATGTAAAACTCTACTGAATAAGTGTTTCAAACAGCCCTCTTACAAAATTTAAGAACAATAAGAACTCTAAACACTCTCCCAACTCATGACGTTTTCTTCCAGAATCTTGCTTTCAGAAAACCATATCATGCCGTCTAATAAATGTAAATGCTTCGCAATTTTACGCGTCCTACTTCAACTTAAAATACAATTTAGTCGACAGAGATCATAAGAAAGTCGACGATTGTAATAATCATAATTACCATATAATTACTGTTCCAACTGTAGGAGCATAGGGTCAAAGCTACAAACTTTACTTCAACAACGGGAGAAGAAATAGGAAAAAAAACAAGCGCACCGTGATTACAATGGACATGACGAGGGCGACATTGGAAATAATAATTCTAAACATGGTGATGAAGCAGCTCGGGTCATGACGTTATTGACAGTAATGTCGGTGTAAGTGATAGTAATAGGTTTGCTAGTAGTGATGATGAACATGATCAAAAATGAAGACGAGACACAAGGAACACAAGAAAGGTAGCAAAAAGTATTGGAAAATGAACTCAGGTGCATACCTCTCCTGTTGTTTGTAAACCAATAACAACACACTGGTTATTCTTGATTGCCATCTTGGCCTCCTCAACAATCTTTGGTACTTTCATGCTCATACTAGGAAAATAGACAATATTGTATAGGACGAAGACGAAATTTTAGGATCCTGGCAAAACAGTAAATGACAGCACAACAAAAAAGTTCACGACCGATACTTATTTAAAGCGGGCATTTGACGTTGGGTTCTAAAGCTGCACTACTGTGAGAATATTCAGTGTAAAATGCTACAATTTTGGCCTTCAATTTATCACATCTGGACTCCATCACAGCCACTCTCCATCACCAACCTTGGGTAATCCACTGTGGAATTTAAAAAATAATATTTCCTGACTTCTTGCTCACAGGAGAAACGATGTAGATAACAAGTAATACTAACTATGCACGCCCCTTCTATATATCAGTGTCTGACATGATTACGCTATTCTAATTTCGCACTTTCATCAGAGGTTGACTCAGTTAATAAGTCACTAAAAGAGTGAGTCAGTCAATACGTCAGAGAGTGAGTCAGTCAATACGTCACTGAGTGAGTGAGTCAGTCAATAAGTCACTGAGAGAGTGAGTCAGTCAGTCAGTCAGTGAGGTGGTGCGACAGTGAGTGAGTCAATAACTCGGGCGCTTGCGTAGAAGAGTGGCATACTGACCACATTTGTTTGAAAAATCTCTGATGACAAGCCCAATACTGAATCCATATCCTTGGGCTGTTAACTTTCGTTCTATCAATCGCGATAGCAAGTGATCTTTTTAATTCACTCCTATGTTAAACAAAGAAATACGAGAAACATTTCAAAAGCAACTAAAAGATATTCGAAGAAAGATAAGGATAAAGAAATATCTATAAATATCAACAAAATAAATACAAATACTAATACTAATACGAAAACTAATCCGAGTTCTAATGCGAATATCAATACTAATACGAACAAGAACACCAATACAAATACTATCATTACCAATAATATGAATATCAATACTAATACGAATACGAATACCAATACAAATACTATTATGACCAATAATATGAATATCAATACTAATACGAATAAGAATACCACTACAAATACTATCATTACCAATAATATGAATATCAATACTAATACGAATAAGAATACCAATACA
>JAAAKL020008689.1:0-15709 GCA_010016065.2 Carybdea cf. marsupialis auct. non (Linnaeus, 1758)
AGTCAGGCTGACGGTAGCACATTTTGTAGATTATTGCGACTTTCAGTGATGCATTTAATAGGAATATGAAACCCAATGCTATTTATTTAAACTATTTGTTATTCAACTATCGAAATTATAGTCATAAACAGTGGAAAGAGACATTATTCTAGTCGTCACTTGAAGACTTTGTGCTTTACTTTTACGTCCCATAGACCAAATTAATTTATTACAAATAACTGATAGTAGATGTTTAAAAGTCATTGTTCACTCATTCGGATACACTAATGAACTTGAAGAAAATCAACGAAGTTCCTCATTGAATGAAATTTCACGTTACTCATCTGATGAACTAATTTATACCATATTCCAGAAGTGGAACATTGGCGTGAAATGGGTTAAAACTCTAGAGACTTGAGAACAGAAATAGAGCACAGAAATACGTTTTAATTGTGCGAGATTCGAAATTACCTCGTCCATTTTTATGTCACTTTATGACTATCCGTTTATTAGACAATTTCAATAAGTTACTAAGTTTAAAAGCCCTCGGAAGTCATAATGTGAGAAATTGATGCCTTTCACCAAGGTGCGTATACTTGTCACTGACAAATTTTAGTGGAGTTTTGTTATGTTCTTTCTTCCTAAGGTAACCCATCACATTCAGGAAGATGGCCATCATCAACAATCTCGAAGGAAACTTTACGATGCAAATAATAATAACAATCACTGCAAAACTCCTGCATTGTCTCACATCCGAGAGTCCAAGCGATACCCGCACGACGTGTACTGCGAGGAATCAAAACAACAAGAAGAACGAATCTGGAAAGATCGCACTAAAGAGATGGCAGCTGCCCTAGCAGAGATCAACAGGCGCTTGGTTAGCCAGCAATCAATTTGGTCACAGCTCAACCTCTCCAATGTGTGAAGCTGACATTGAAAAGAGGCTACTTCCATCGGCCATCTTTGTTATCTACTTATAAGAAGAGCAGTTAACCACACCATATGATTGGTCGACGACAACTGACGTTTGGCTTTAAAACGAGGCACGAATCTGCTGTTCTTGCGGTTGCTGAGACGATATTGGATAATATCAAGTATACTCCCGCTAGTGTTGTTTACGGTTTCGATTGTAAATGTTCGATATACGACACTGGAGCAAATTGAACGAATCTTACGCCATGATACGCGCATTATAAATTGTAAACAAAATCAATAGGAAGTTATCATGTACATGCAGGCTTACGGAAACGTACATTTCATTTGTTGAAAAGGAAATATCAGTGACATGCGAAGCACGATAGAACATTCTTGTTATTCGTCTGCAGATTGCAGGGACACTAACCATGCCTTGGTGTACCACAGCCGAATATTCTAGCACTTAAAACGTAATGATGTTGACTTACATTGTCACGAGCTCATCACCTTGAAGTGCAAAATAGATTCATTTACTCGTATTCCTTACGATTTATTCCACACACATGTATGAATCACACAAAGCCAATTCAAGCTGCACTTTTGCAACTTCAGAACCTAGTCTTGTGTTTGAGAGGGAACGACTCTCTCGCTATCAAATAAGTGACAAGAAGAGATATGAGAATTATATCACGTAGCATCATATTAAAGGAGATTTAGAACGAGCTGTCAGGGGTGAGATTTCTGTTCAGTCACATCACGTCATGAGATTATGTGAAGCAAATTGATGAACCATGCAACATCTTGCCCATGGACGTGATGGTTAGATACATTTGATTGATGGCTTTTAGATGACTTCATGCCAGTTGGATTATGTCCACTACGTCTTCATTCGCCATCTGTAAGACATCATCCTCGGGTGTTCAGCAAGGCTTCTGTTTAACTGTGTCCCTAGATACAAGTATCTGACTTTCTGCACATCCATTGGCGTATATAAATCACATATTATATCCATTACGTTCTTGTTATGTGTCAGCTATGTGAGAGGAATAACCTGTTGATAGTAAGTGGAATACACCTACGTTAGTTGAAAGACGTATTATCGTCACCGCAAGGTGGAGAACGATGTATGATATAGCTGCACTTGATATGACTAGCACTGCGCAAATGTAAATAATAATATACTGTAATTGTGTGAATCACGTATTGTAAATTATGGAACGATGGAACGTATTTCGATGTAACAATAGCATTGTACAAATGTAAATAAAGAAAATAAACAATGTTGTACCGAAATGTAGATTCACAACCCCTTTGCCATTTTTCTATTGATAGTCAACTCTATCTTTATTCCTTCAATCAATGATACAAATGATAGCAGGATTTTAGACCCATAATTACAATTTCATGTGGACAGCTAGTGAAACCGTCATTTGGCAGACATTTCAATGCCCGTATAGTGGTGGGTATTGGTATTACTGTACGAAACTGTATCGTCTGTCTCCCGATTTTTTTTTGTTAGAAGGGGGGCGGAGTAAAGACGTTGTGATGTAGATTCGACCGCATGGCATTCCTCTAATCTTCCCGCGCTAGTACGCCCCACCCCCCTCACTGCCGATCTTTCGCACTTTCAGATATACTTGAATATATTGTTGGCACTGCAAAACGTAAATAGAGAAAGAGATACGGCGAATTTCACTTTGTCTAAGCTTTTCCATCGATACTTGTCAGGACAATTACATCGATATTAAATAGAATATAAGTAATCAAGGCTTTATAGCATAATTATAATAACCGGAATACAAAGAAAGTACTATCAAAGCAGTAATGAACACAAACAGTTGAATGGATGATTTATTTGTAGAAAGAAAATAGGGGGCACGTGTTATGGAGGCCAAAATAGGGAGAATAGAAAGAGCATGAAACGTACAGCATTGATGAATGCATACGAAATAAACATGGTAGACCAAACAATACACGCATTTCACAATTGAGACACGGTAGGACTAGGAAGGAAAGTAGGGGCATCATTTTTCTGTGCTGTAGAGGTGTGGGAAGTCATGGTTTTGGTATAGTGAATATGATTCATGGTAATTTTCAGGGTCGTAACTCTTGTAGGTTATATGTAAAGTGTTTTTAGTTATAATAATAAGACGGGCCATCACATTAGGAGTAAAATGATGTAGTTCAAGATTTATATGATGTTGATTGCCGGCCCCTGTTTTGGCAAAATTTATGGTGGCACTTTGGGATGTCTAGGCCCCTGACATGCGGCACTTATAGGGTTAAACAACACACATACACACATCGTCCTGCAAACTTTGAACATAAACATCTTTTGTTAATATAATAAGTATTTTTGCAAAGTGACGGCTTCAGGGAGGCAATGAAAAAGGCCTTCCAAATACTGAGGTGAAGCTCCGTTCTAGCCTTATGTAAGACTGAGGATCCACAGTCTTACGAATCGGCATTGTCTCATCGTACCTCCTGATAAGCAGAGAGGCATCCCCAGGGGAGACGTAAGCTCCCGGGAGGGGGGTTGTACGAAGCCATAACTCCTGTTGAGCAGCAAATACAGCGCAATTGCTGATTCAACTTTCTAAGGTCAGTAAGAAGTGACTTGACCATCACTGACTGGCTATTGACGCTCCTGGCTCCACAACCCTTTAAAGCAGTTGGGATGTGCTGCTTTATCCTCCGTTCCAGTCTTTTGTAAAGTTCCACCTACATATTGTTGCCTGCAACTGTTGAGTGAATGAATAAATGACATAAAAAAATAACAATAACGATTAACAATGTACGAGACCAAGAAAGCGCTGGGTAAATATGACGATATAAGGGAAGATGTTCTACATGCCCCTAAAATCCTTAATGTCATTTATTCATTCACGCAACAGCCGCAGGCAACAATATGTAGGTGGAACTTCAAGAAAGACTGGAACGGAGGATAGCACAGTACAGCACATCCCAACTGCTTTAAAGGGTTGTATATATTAAATGGGCATATACCACCGGCATGCTCTGTTTCTCCTTGGTCGTCATTTTCTCTGACGATGAAAATCAACTGTTCGGAAAATTAAAATAATGTAGTTATGGGTGCTAAAAAGAAACATGAATATACTTCAGTCGTTAGTTGATGACCTAGTACACGGAGATGAAAGTTTATTATCTTATTGCCACTATCAATACCATCAGCGACTCTATTAACGATGAATCCACATGATAAGGTTTAATTTATTATGTATCATTCACATTTAATTCAACTAATGAGAGTTCTTGCAAACAACTGAAGTTGATTTTGATCTAAGAAATAAATACGATGTAAATATGATGAGGCTATCGATTTATGGATTGATATAGAATGACACCCCCTTCAGGGAACTCGAAAGTCACAATTGACCAGGTTTAATTCGAGCATTCAAGAACATCCCCAAGTTCCCTCAAAATTTCCTCTTAAGCGTCAGGATCATGCTAGTCTAAAGTCAAACCACTTAGCTTTATCAAAAGCCGAAAAGACACTACTGTTCGTTAGTGTAAATAATGAGCAATAATGAGCCCATTTCCATTCTTGAACTAGGTATTGAAAACAGAAAAACGGCACCAATTTATCACCGTAATTTACTGGCTCCTTCTTTGCCTACCTGAAGTCCCGGCTTCGCCTTACGTGAAAATAAAATCGATCATGCAAGTCAATCAATTGTATGTACTGTTTTATTTGCAAAAGAGTACACTCTTATTTTATAAGCATACGGGTAAATTAGGCTTAAGCTCAATATGCGTAAGATTTTCCCAATTTGAGCCTTAAATTATGCTTAAGGTATGCTTAATTTCAAAACTCATTTGATGGTCTGATATTGCGTTTCATATGAACACTGCAATGGTCTCTTTTGAATGTTTACATTTGAACAGTGATGATATAGTTCCAACACTAGAGGATGAAACTGAACTTCTTAACGAAAACGAGGAGATTGACGAGGATGCAAACGTTTTCGAAATATTAGATTCATTGCTAATGGCTTGAATGACTTTCAGATTTTACCTGTCTTGCTAGCTCCTGGACTGAGTTAAACCTTTTGTTCCATTTCTTTGTACATAGTTTAGTTTAAAAGATTATTTCATGCAAAAATGCTGTTTCTTATCACTTAACCTCGTCCACCATTTTTCACACTTGATTTGGGAAGAAATGGAAGTAAGGGGAAAATTCTGAGGCTGCGAAATATGCTTAGTGTATGCTTATTTTTTTAAGAATGTGAGCTTACGTATGCTTATAAACGTTATGCTTATAAAGCATAAAGAGTGTAACCGTGTAACTCGTGGACGTACAAATGATCACATGTATTCAGGGGCCTAGGTATCACTAAAGTAGCTCCATGTTGGCTGAGCACAAAATAGCCACACTAAAACGCTGTATCGTCAAGGTTTTACCTGCAAAAGAAAACTGGTCCCCCCTAAAAGTCAGACCGCTTTAAATGGGGATTGGAACGAGCATGAACAACGCCAGAAGATACTCAAGTAATCAGAGTGAATGGAGCATATCGGTCAGATCGGTGAATGCAAGCTACCTTAAGTAACAATATCTTCAGCGACAGAGGGTTACACAAGGTTCATATCAACATCATGCAGATATAACAAGAAACTAGTTACCAATTTCAAAGGGGCCAAAGGGATAGAAACGTATCTCACTAACGGGACTCGAGCCAGTGATCCACACCTTCTCCACTTCTGCTGGTAACAGAGTTCACTTTTCTCTAGTCGCCATATTAGCTCCCAATACTCAACCGATGACCATCGTCACTCAGCTCTACGCAATTTTTCGAAGACCAGCCTCTCTGCGCAATGTAACTTAATTATGGAAGGACCGCCATCCAGCCCACCATTCTGTCCAAAGCTCGTTGAAAGTAGTAAAGTGGTTTGAGAAGAGCAGATTTGAAATGATAAGTTTTAATAGATACTAGAGAAATAGAAAGGTATGTCACCAACGATATCCGATCACGTGATGCGATCATGTGATACGATCACGTGACCCACGCTCTCACGGCGTGCGCTCTACGGAATGAGCAAGATAGAGAGAGATAAAATATATCATCATATCTTCTATTTTCAAAATACTTTGCAACTTTTAAACTGTTTATTTCCTGTTTATTTTAAGTCCTGGTAATACCTGCATTGAATGCATATTTAAACTCTGCTCGACTTTGATTCTTCTCATGGTACGATCTACATCAAACATGTACAAGTACACTCGGCAAGGGTATACCTGAAACTCTGTGTAGTTCAATTATAAAATAAACAAGAAGTTTCCAAGGTCACAATTCTTCTATTAATACATTAGTTTTCGGTTTAAGAAAACTTAAATTTTCTTTTACAGCTAACTCTTGTTTCGTATGCAAATCGTCTTCTTCTGCAATATCGTTCAAAACAAATTTTATTTCTCCCTCAATTTCTTTCATTTGGCTTAAATATCCTTTGATCCATATCAGGTAAAAGTTAAATTTCTTTATGGCACGGCGTACTTTTTCCCTTTGATCTCTTTTCACAGTTCTTGATTTTTTCGACCGCTGGCAAAAGTCATCGAATAGCCCTTGAACGTGAAGTAAGGCAATATAAGGGAATGGGTACGAACGTACTCGATTCGAATTTGAGTTGATGATAGTACAGACGTCCTTCAAAGCTGTTTGTACACTACTACTAACAAGAGAATATGCACGACTTTGCGTGACCTTAGATATAACACTGTGCACACAAGAACTACTATCATCGTATGTTCTGCTCGTTGACACAACCTCAGATAATTCCAAAAATCCCATAATCAACGACTCCAAGTTATCATTAAAATCGCCGTTGTAAAGTCTTGCTAAAAGGGTGTAGACAAACAGAACTTCCAGAATATCATACTTGATATTTGGACTAGGTTCAGTGGATTTCAGCACATCTGTCATTGGTAGCTGATCTTCCAGTGGCTTGGGCTCGTCAATGACTTTCCTGGCAACCGTAAATTCGTTATCACTCTCTTCCAACTCCCCTTCGTTCATAACCCTGAGGAAAGATTTGAAGGAAAAGTTGATTAAGATCTGCCACACAATGCCTTGTTGCAGTCTTGAGGCAACTGCTTAGATGCAATGTTGAGAAAGTTAGTAACTACAGCCTTGAGTGTTTTTAAATGAATCTAAAGAGATATCAGGAAAAGGGCATGACTTTAAAAAGAACAAATTCTACAATGACAAATATTACTTGACGCAATTATCAAGACATATTACAAAATTCTATGCAATTTGCGCTTTTTTAAATCTGCTACGCTCTGGTCCCTAATAGACACGCCCCCACCCCCACCCCGCTAATTGATTTTTCGCAAACTTTCTCTCCAGGACATTTTTATTCCACCCACCCAGCTATCAAATTTGGCAAACATTTCCAACCAGTACATTTCATGAAGTTTGGCTTTTTGAAGCTGTTGCATTGTCGTTTCATGATTGTGATATTTTGCATAAAAGATTACTCGAATCTCTGAATTCGTTGCATTGTAGTTGCACTGAGAAGAAAATATAATGCGACCGACTCGAAAGTTCTCAATCCAAAGACACAAGGTTGTTGGTCCGGCTTTAGGCTTTCAACCGTTGATTTTTTTTACCATTATTTTAATATACTGCACATGTTCTGAAACCTAAAAAAAAATCTTCTCAATATCCCAGCTATTAATTCTTACTATTTTCCCAGCCACCTATTGTTCCAGCCACTCGGCTGTTGATTCTTACTATTCCCCCCCCCCCCCCTCTATTAGAGACAAGAAAGTATTCATTTTCCACCATTCAATTTGATGTCAGGTATCATTTTCAAGACTCAGTAAAGGCCAACTATGAGTACAGCACTGCAGAAGTGGGCCGGGCAGTAGCCTCGGTTTGGATTGCTCTTTCAATACCTTACCTTCCCGCTGTGCCGTATCCTCTATAAGGACGCTCGCCGCCATGGAGCGCCATCCTTCTCTATTCCACATAACTCTCATCAATGTTGCTGGCGCATGTCCACTTCGGACTGTCCCCACAGTGCCATCCAAATACTTCATCCTTGGCCGTCCTCTCGGGCTCCTACATTCCACCCTTCAAGCCAAACAGACACTATCCAGCTTCTGCGCTAACCACATGCCCCGACAAATCGCAGCTGTCTCTTTCAGATCTTCTTCATCATTCGTCTCCGCACCTCCTTATTGGTGACTCTTTCAGTCCACAAATTTTTCAACCTCCTCTTCTTGATACACGTCTCCATGGCTTCCTTCCACTTCTTTTTTATGGTCCAGCTTTAAGCCAAGCTCTTAACGAATCTCTCCCGTGAACGCACTCGCAGCTTATAATAAGTAGCCAGTTTCTTGATGTTGTTAAATGCATTCTTGACACCCCAACTCTTCTCCGCATTTCAGTATTACATCCTGAGTCCCATATCATTCTGCTTCCTAGGTCATCGTACTCCTCAACTTAGTCGATTCTTTTCCCTCAGATCAAAACGTTCACTATACGAATACATATCCCTTCGTCATCACCATCTCCGTCGTATAATTGGCATTTACAATGAGGCCCTTCTCTGCACTCGTCAAAGCCACTATCCCTTCACCAGTTCCTGAAATTTACTTTCTGAATCAGTAATGGGAACTGTGTCATCAGCGTATCTGATGGTACTACATTTCTCCCACCAATGCTGATTCCACTCATCTCCTTTATTCATGTCATTTTCAATTCGCTATGCAGATTAAAAAGGTGAGGGGACACGACACAACCCTGCCTTACTCCTCTCTCTCCACGCTGACACTGTGCTTCAGAGTTTCCATTCTTCACTGCCTCCTTTTGGCTCCAGTACAGGCTCTTTACCAGCTTCAGATCCTTCGATCGACTCTTATGTTATCCAACATCTTGACTAATTCCGCATGTTCTACTCAGTCGAATTCCTTCTCGCAGTTTACAAAACATCACTATAAATTCTTCTGTATTTCTATTAAATTCTCCGCCAGTTTTCTTAGGGCGAATATATCTTCTTGGTTCAACAAACCTTCTGTTAGTTTTCTTCAATTTAATATTGATGTTGGCAATTACATGGCTGTTATCACTATCGCAGTCTGCTCTGTGAATAAATTCTAATTTCGCCCCTGGGTTCGGTTTTTTAGTTTCCCCTAAATTTTAAGTGAGCACCTAACTCTTACTGTAGGTAGGAAGGTTAGGCGAGTTTCTCATTCAACCTTGCACTTGGTGCTCACGTAACTGACGTAGGTACCAAGCACCAAAATCCCTAACTTAGGTGGCCAGATTTAGATCTAATTGTGAGGTCAAGCTAGTTTTCATTCGTGAATTTCTCACGTAAGCTCGAGTTTGTACACGCGCTCGCTTCTCAATAAACGAGGCGGAAACCCGTTTATGGAAAGGGTAGACCTTTTTCGATTTGTGAAACGATTTGGAATTCAAAGCGCGAATCCGTTTCCGGACGGAAGGTGTTTTTTTAAAATCAGCTGAATTTTAGATTCGGAAATTATTCGATGAATTTTGCCTGGCAATAGTTTTAACTTTTTGCCCGACCGATCCTTGCCTTCAAGAAACTAAGGACTTTGGAGTTCAAAGTAAGGAAGTAAACTGTGATGGTCTCTTTATCAAAGATGAAAGCTTGATGCAACGAGTGCATGCACGAAAATTGTATAGCATAAATTAAATCAGGCGACAATTCGCGTAACGGAGCGAAAGCAGCTATACATCTGTTACAGAATTTGGCACAAATGCAATGTGACGAGTCTTCAATTACCCATCGACGTTTTCTTCAAATGCTGATTCGGTGAATACCGCACAGAAGAGAATCTGTAAGAAATATTTTGGCCCAAAAAAGAACAGTCCTGTATGCTATTCTGTATACCACAAGCATTTAGCGTTGCATTCTCTTATCTGATCCCCAATCAGATCCGATCCGATTCAGTTTACAGCAGAACGTAAATTTTTAGGCTTTCCTTATCTTAACCATAACCTAGATCAGCGCTTTAATGTTGGCAGATGTCTTCCACTTTATTCTCCGTTATAACCACTGGTCTCTTAAAAGGAATGGATCCAATACTAGTCCCCAAGAGTTAAAATGGCGACGGAAGTTATGCAGTGTTATGTAACAATGTTTATAAGTTTGTTTGATGGGGACTAAAATGACGTTCAATGACTGACCTCGCTTTGAGATGAAAGATCCTGGATTCAATGTTCTTTAGAGATTAGTCGTCGTAGCATAGAAATAAAAGATACACTAGAGAAGGTCAGAGTAGATTGATATGTAAGTAGGCGCTACAACATCAACGCAACGACATCAAAATTGTAAAACAGGCACCTGGAAGGAGAGGTATATGATATGTATTTATAACTTAATGAGATCAAGTTAACAATACTTTACATAACAATTCAAACACGATCACGACAGTTTCCTGACAGGTATCCTTCATCTTCACGGGTCAATTTCGTTCAAGTTGACGCGGCGACAGGTTACATCGATCGGTTAAAATGCCAAAGTAAATAGACGACATGCTGTTTTAACAACAAGCCGGTAACGTCACATTTCTCAACGAGTTTTCTTGTTTTTGACAATTGGTGCACACTTAAGTTGATATAGGTGGCCACCTATCTAGGTTACCCAATGAGAAATTCAATTAAGGGGTTGACCTTGATGGGTGCCCTCATAAATCATTTCGGTAATCTCCTACGTGCCTAGGCGCTCACGTTAAGTGCGAGAGAACCGAGAAACCGGGCTTTGAAATATCAATCAGAATTACTCGCTTCAACACAAGGTGACTCATAACACTTTTGGTTGTTTGTTGCAGTGATGTGTTTTAATATTCACAACGTCTTCATTAAGTAGAGGGGCAAGTGTAACGTCTTCTACGGTGTCTGGTGGGAAAATGTTCTTAACAAAAATGGTAGATTGGAGCTTCTTAATAAACTGAAATGACAGTACAAAAACTCTCTCAAAAACAGCTCTCGAAAACATGGCGTAAAATGAGACTAGCTGCGATTCTTGTTTGAAAATCAATGAAAAGAACAATGCTACTCTTCAAATGTCATGTCGATGGTTTTCAAATCTATGTTACCGTTTACCCCGAAGGGAAGGGCACATTTATATTAACAGAAAATGTTGACATGTTATTTGGGGGCACCAGTGAAGAAGTGGCAAGCTTCACCGGCAGCAGGCAAACAAACAGTGCTTAAATGCAAAAAATGTCAACGATCGATGTTTACTAATATAAACCATGAAAACTACGAGAGCGTACGCAATATGCGGCCTATCGCTGAAACCAAAAACATGACCAAGCCCGTTTTACAAAAAGTCCTGAAAGAAATCCTTGAAATATCAACCTGCTACAAATAGTCCTTTCTCTTACCTTACTTTTGCTACTCTTGAATCCCACCAGGGGCACCAAGCATTGAGGAATTGTAGTTCTTCTGATTTTAAACTAGTAAGAAAATTCTCTCTCTCTTTTTTAGTTAGCCTTCTCCAGGTTTCATCAGGATCATCCAAGTCAACCCCCTACAAGATGATGAATAATTTGATCCATTGATGCACCCATGAAATAATAAGAGCAAATTACTAGAGTACCGTATTTCCTCTAATAAACACTGCGGCGTTTATTAAAAGTTTTAGGTGAGGTGTTTATCAGAGGGTGGAAAGGTTTATGACTATCAGGTAAAAGAACTAATGTTTCAAAAACTTAACAAAAAGATTGCGTGATAAATGCAAACACTACTAGTAAATATAATCTCACACAATGTAAACTTCGCTAGTTCTTGTAGAATGTGAAATTTGAAAATTGGTCTGCTTTCTAATAAACGCCCGTTTTCATGATGCGGCGTTTATTAGAGGGCGGCGTTTATTAGAGGAAATACGGTAGTCAAAAAGTACGTCAGAGGGCATAAAAAAGTAAACACAGACATAATCCAGAAAGATTTTCAAACAGTTTTCTGTTCATGGAAAAAAGAAATGGATCACGTTACCCTTGCGATATGTGATGTTGCCATCAATGATCCCTTTTTTTTATTTAGAAATAGCGGGGGAGCAGCAGGAGCCGCGGGCTACATCTTCGTATCCGACCGATCATAACAAAAAATGATTGAAGTATGTAGTCCAAATCATGAGTTGATGCTAAACAAATCGTGTTTTAAGGGCATCCCCTATCATGATAGATAATGATGTTTGCCAAAGCAACAAAAGCCATACTAACGAGATTCATGGGTCAAAATTACAAAGATACTTTGAGTCGACGTAAGTCAAGCAAAGCGTGCAACACAGTCAAAGAAGGGGTTCGCCGAGTTAGTGCGGAAACGCATTAGCACGCCTCCGTGATGGCACAGTACATCGATGGAGGATCTCACAGGAAGGAAGAATATTGCAAGTGTAGGGAATATGGCAACAGTGAGTGAGAGCTCTTGGCTTTCCGTGCAAAAGCCATATAAAGCTGACCGATCCTCGCTTTCCGTTTCATGATGTGGCGGCGATCTGATTCGTTGGCATCGTAACCCACTTCTCTTCCGAAGCCTGAGATTACGTGCATTCTCATAATCACATACAAGCGCAAGTAAAATTCTTGACAGTGAACTGAATGACCCTTGCCACTCTTACCTGCAGCCTTTCTTGCAGATCTTGAACACTGTTCCCTGGCATGACATCGTCCTGGAGGGTATTCAGAGAACTGTCCATATCAGCACAGTTTTTCAATGCTTCAAGTAACTTTTGTTTACTTTCAGCACTGACAGGTCCTACATTTTTCAATTCTTCTAAAACACAATCTTTATAAAACACTTCCGAACACTGATTGTGTTTCTTCGCCTTGTAGCATGTTGCCGAGCAATACATTATGAAACATTTCGGGCATGTATACTTTGATGGTTCTTGCTGACAAATGCTGCATATTTGCGAATGTTCTAACTCCTTTATTCCTATCCCTGTGAAAAAAAAATTACAAACAGTTTGGTAAAAAAACCAAATATTCCTCATAGACTACCTATTTCTATGACATCAAGTGAGTATGAAATACCTGATAAAGTGAGTATGAAATACCTGATAAAGTGAGTATGAAATACCTGATAAAGTGAGTATGAAATACCTGATAAAGCAATGCTACTTCTTGTCTGTTTGCTGAACGATCATAACAAGGTTGCAAATAATAGGGTGCGAGGTTGGAAATAATTGGGAACGCGGTTGAAAATAATAGGGAACAAGGTTGAAAAATAGGGAACAAGGTTGGGAATAATAGGGAACGAGGTCGACAATAATAAGGAGCAAGGCTTGTAATCCGACTATTTGGGATACGTCACAAGAAACAACAAAAAATATACAATTTTTGGAAGACCACATCGATGTGGAACATTGCTGATGATGCTGTGCCAAAGGAATCAACAAGAATGTTGTATTACGAGTTCGTTTTCATAATACTAGGAGCAGTGATAGATGGGATTCGTGGCGAGTGGAAGTGAAATTGCAAACAAGAGGGTGCATCTACCAAAAGGCACAGTAAACGTTTCCATTTCAGAAAGAGGACATTTCTAAAAGATGATTAAAGGAGAGAGAGAGTAACCTATTCATCAGCTACTAATCCTTTCAAAACGTTGTTCCAGTTTTGCCATTGCTTTGTTGGTGATGCTTATCTTTTCTGTCTTTCTTGATGTTACTAGTTATGTGAGCGACGAATCAGTGTTAAAACAGTGCTTTTGATATCGTCCTTATAGTAGGACTAGGCATTGTGCTCTGTTCCCAGCTCTTGCTGCTGACAACTGGTTTGTTACTGGTAATTAAACATTAGACCAGAAATCAGTCTAAACGGAAAAGTAGCACTAAATTGTATAAAGCATTGTTGGTGACTATCACCAGTCATCACCTATACTTTATACAATTTAGTGCTACTTCTCAGTTTAGACTGATTTCTGGTCTAATGTTGAGTATTTTAAACATCAGTCTATGTATCATTCTTTGATCCGGAACTGCGCTCAGCTTGGTACAGCCGTTTTGGATTCTCCTATACTAGCTTAAATTGTTACTGGTAAGACTGCCAATGGAGCAGGCAGAGGAAATCACGTAGACAGCAAAGTCAAGGCTGAAAGACCAAATTTTAGTTCAACGACAACGCCGTACTAGATTGGAAAAGATGTGGACATGCAACAAGTCTTCACTTCTATTCGACAAAGTGTTGAGAAGATTTGACCCGCCTTGAACACCACAAAACAAAGGTCATTAAAGTGGTAATATCAACAGCTGAGCAGGTTCAGTAATGGTTAACCAACAGGAGCTGCATGGGGTTGAAATGTCCATCTGCCTTGGAAGCATTTTGACGCAACGTAGTGACACTGGTACCAGCATCACATGCAGGATTGGAAAGGAAGGTACTGTGTTTAATGTAAGCAGTGGACCTGATTTGGTTACATCAAACGGTTAGCACACACACCACATTGTGCTCATGCAGTAGCATTGTATGTATTTACAGATACAAAACAGTTCTTGATAAAAACCCTGAAATCACCTGGCGAAATCGGCTTAGAATAGAATGGATTCTATAGACAGTAACATTGCGATCCCACTCGGTGCACCAGGGCTCTACTTTGTTTCCTCTACTGTTTGCTACAGCAATATCTTGTCTAAAGATG
Source organism: Carybdea cf. marsupialis auct. non (Linnaeus, 1758) (assembly GCA_010016065.2). NCBI lineage: Eukaryota > Metazoa > Cnidaria > Cubozoa > Carybdeida > Carybdeidae > Carybdea > Carybdea cf. marsupialis auct. non (Linnaeus, 1758). The sequence continues at coordinate 14,526 of JAAAKL020008689.1, forward strand.
TCAAGGAAGATGTGTTGTGGAAACTATTATTTGTGAATGATTTAGTCTCATGATTAAAGCAGTGCAGCAGCTCGAAAAGTACTTTATCAACTGTGAAAAAGTTTTTGAGTGCAGGGGTCTAAAAGCCAATATGGCAAAGGTGAGTGTAACCACTGCAACTGGTGTTTAAATAGTGAATATTGACCCCTCCAGTGTATGTGATAGGACAGTGAAGAAGAACTAAATTTGGAACCGAACTTCCTTGAAGTAGGTTCATGCAAGCTGCACTGGGTTCACGATGGTTACCAGCTGAATGGCACAGAATCTTCAATGCGAGAAATATCTTGCCAGTGTCAGTAATGCAATAGATGAAAAAAGAAGAATATCAATGGCGTGGAGATACCTGATCACCTTCACTATCAATTTGTTGTAACTGTCAGCAGTGGTGGCGGTTGTATGACTGATGTTGCAGAGGTGTATTCTTAGTTGGACGGAGTTTAAATCATCTAGCATAAATGTCGTGCGGTAGGAAGTTCACAAGGAAAATACAAAAAAAGGTTCGTGTATAAGCTGCGAATGCATATGACTCTAAGGCATCAGATTGGAAGGAATTAGAAGCAGGCATCCTGAGAAGGACTGAAAGATCCAAGTGTAATGCGAAGCTCTCCTACAAATGGCATACAAGAAGAAGTCATGCAGAGACTGGGCTTAGAACGCAATAGTGTGAAAGAAGTGATGAGAAATGGATTGCGAGGGATGGGTCATACGATAGACGGTGAAGAAAGTTTGGAGAGAAACGGTTTAAAAAACTTAAATTGATAAGGTCATGACAGCTTTCAATTGTAAACGTTAGCTTGCAAAAGGATGCACCATGGAGCTGCAACATGGTGTAAGAGACAACAACCTCTGTGAAACTAGACAAGTGGTGACGATGCAATACCCCAACTGGCACTTACATCGGCGTATTCTGAAGCCGAGAAAGAGGCCAAGAAGGTGTCTGCTCCTTTACTTGTATTCAACATTACAATAAAACGCAAAATGAGCCAATTTTATAGCCACTTTGATAACAGAAGCGAACATATTTTAGCTACAATTTTTCATCAAACACAACATAAAACTTTTTAAGAATACACTTCTTTCAATATTAAAGTTCCAGCATGAAGCGCGAATCAGACAGCTATTGATAAATCATATTATTGTCTGTC
>JAAAKL020008690.1:0-15708 GCA_010016065.2 Carybdea cf. marsupialis auct. non (Linnaeus, 1758)
ACGAAAAAGCTTTTAGATACAATGATACCTGTCATCTCTGGAATTCTAAAGTTCTGTAGCACTAATAATTTATTCAAATTGTGCTTTTGTATTATTCTAGTGCCGTTCTCACCAACCCTTACTTGCTGATGTTGAAATTGTCTCGTTTAGGTGATTAGCTGGCCTCTTATTGAATCCGACATGAAATTCTTCTAAAATGATGAACTGTAATGCTCAAACATTTCTACACCGCTTCACTCGTGGTCTCAGGATTGAAATGACCTTAAGAGTAACGAGCGTCAATAGATCTTTTTCACTTCGTTGCAACGGATCTCATCTTATCAACCTACTATTAGTTAATAGTTTCAACTTAAATTGAAAAGCCAGACATTATAACATCAGAAAGGAAGTAATGAATGCTTTCAAAACTATGCTATCCTACATTTTGTAAATCCCCACAAATAGAAACTCGAAAGTTTCATAACTAGATTCTCACGGTCGTACTATTCTCCGCTACTTTGAATTCGAGTGCAACTATCATAATAGAGGAAGGGGAAGAAGAAAACGAAGAAGAACAACAAGAAGAAAAGAAGACAACGATAATGAATGATGAAGATAATGATGGGAATGATCATGGTGATGAATGACGATGATGACAATGACGATGACGATGACGATGATGATGATGAAAATGAATACGCTTAACACACTAGAAGAACAAAAGAGAAAGATCGAGTACACAAAACAAACTTACGATTAAAAGAAGAAGTGGTAGAAGAAGAAGAAAAGAAGACAACGATAGATAATCAATAAAAGAAATGCCTCGAGAACGATTGCACCCAAACCAAAGGAACAATGTGAATGTTTCTCTTTAACTGACTACACACACGCTAATGATACGAGTATGCACCTCTCCTATGTCTGCCAAAATGTTGATGGCTTCCAGCATCTAATCAGTTGATAATGGCGGAAGGCCACGTTAATCGTAGCATTTTAAATAATCATTGCCGTCCAAACAATGGTAGTGCCACTAGTGAAGTGTCGCAAGATGGGAAGTAACAAGATAAAAAAAAAGAAAGGGCCGAAAGAAAGGAAAAAACAATCAAGCAATCTGCAAGAAATAAAAGAAAAACCGAAAACACACAAATGACAGATACGAACACCTGTTATACATTACTTCCACATCTTTCTTTTCTTCTTGAGATGTCACTAGAAACCGTTTCACATTGACAAACGCTATTCAGTTCCAACTTTCAGAAGAGTGACAACGAACACCTACATTCTTAGTCATATCTTATTCTACACCTTGTACTGTAAAGACAAACTCCAAATAATCACAAACCTGCGAAATGTCGTACAGTTTTGTAAAGTCCTTGGCTGCTAGCAACTCTTCTTTGTGAAGTACAATCAAAGTAAATGCCACTCGAAGCAAGATTTTGGAACCTTCGTAGAATAAACAGTCCCAAATCCTCATTACTGTCTACAAGAAAAATGTTGGTTATGAAAATCATGGCAGAAACATTGCACTTCACACTACTTAAATATGCATGTTGCGCAGCAATCTCATAATAAAATACCAAGTTCTTATTGAAGTACGGTAAAGAAATATTAGTTTACAATCTCCTGTAAGTATTACTCGCTTTTTCTCCCGTTACTGCTCACGCTTAGTCTTTCATCACTACCCGCAAAGTAAGGGTAATAACAGCAGCTTCTATTTGTGCAAAGCTGACTCCAAAAACGCCAAAAACACCAGTGAGATATATCACCATCGATACTCAACCCTTGACCCAGTGGCATCAGTAACGATCCACAATATAAGGCCTACACAAAAACATGTAGCTCAGAAAGTTATTGTAACAATGGTCCACGGGTTAACCACTTCTTAAAACAACAACAGAATGTATTAGGAGCGGGCAAAGTCTGTGGCCCCCTTCCATTCACTAGTTCAACTCCTTCTGTGCACATCTTAAGTAGTTGCTTCCCAACCTTAGCTCATAGCTCCTATTTTGCACTCTTTACTATAAATTTAACACCTTTATCCTTAGCGAAATTTGTCCAAATTCACAAAACCAAATTAATAAAAAAGTTCATTCATCGAAATGGATTCTAGCGAAATTTTCAATATAAATTAAAATTTGAAAATTTATAACTTTAAGCACGCTCTGCTTTTCGTCGGAGGAGTGGCTTAGAAAAGACACAAATGCTATATCAATGTTATGCTGAGTTTTATCGTGTCTATTGCTATGTCTTGCTAACAGGAAATGTTACAAAAACATCCTTAAATTTTGAGAATTGCAAAAGTAAATTCTTCCCCAAATAAGCGAAGATATACCTCGCGAAAGTTTCTACAATAATGAATTATCTTCGGGAATATCAACCTATATTTCCTTGCCTACGACGGCTAGTAACGAAAAACAACCACTATAAAAACTTTCAGCTCTGTATTACCTCGACAGGAAGGACGTCAATGAACAAACAGATGAACCATTTGGCGACAGGCAATTCCAGATCGAACCCTTTGTTCTCAAAGTGGCTGTATAACTCCACCTCTTTCGTTCTGAAGTAACAAAAATAAGTTAAACAAATTGATCAAGGGTCTGAAAACATACACAACGACTGCAATAAATGTTTCGTCATGAAGGATGATATTCTAAAACGTCACAAGACAAAGTAATGTTTTACTTAATACGTGAAGACAATATTTTGCTAGAAGCCTGCTGAGCCTGATCCTTTATGTCTTCATTCTCGAGCCTGGCAAATACAGGGTTTGAAACACCTGCTAGATTCCGTTCCATAAATTTGCAAACTTCCAAAATTATCTAGCTGTACTGGTTAAGTGAGTGAAGAAAGGCTAGAGATTCCCAAAAGTGGTGAAAGTTCTTACAATGATTTGCCTCAACATATGAAAACGCGGAGCGGAAAACTGGCTGTACCTCAATATTCCGGCCTCTTTGGTTACAACAGTTTAGAATGAGGCCAAAACATAGGATGGTCTGGAACAACTCGCTTTGGTAAAATCTGTTCCATTTACCTATTGGTGAGTTCGAGTTAGCAAAATACGCATATCACATAATCCCTCGCATTTGATAATTAACACAGTAATATGACATCTTACAATTGTGGAAATGGTCTAAGTATTCTGTCTTAATGAGTGATCACGCTCCAAGACGAAAGGAACCACGAATTCGAACATTGATTTATCTCACTATTATCTCATCGCCTCCAAACATAAAACGTCACCTTTACACGGGTTCACAAACTACATATATGTAGAAAAGAGACTGGCACTAGCTACATAATATAACACGTGGCATCGAAATGTATAACATCAACCCCCCTCCCAGAATGGTTGGACCCCGACCATAATTAATAACCATATCGGTCCGTTGGTACAATAGTTCTCCCAGAACGTGTGACGTCAGGACCATCTTTACTTATAACTGCTTCATTTGATACAAAATCGAAATTAACGACGTCGTGAACTTGATCACTGTCGTCGGACAAACTACATACAGATGTTTTAATCTAATGATCAGCGAGTGTACGAGACCTAAGATCATTTACGTAAAAAATGTTCCATCGCGATCCACTAAAGTGTATCTAACATCTGACAAAACCTCTTTAATAACGTCAGGAAGCCACTGAGTACCATGTTTCTCAGCACGATGGTGACGAACGTACACAGAATCGCCTACTTTAAACACTCGATTGACTCTTCTTTCAGTCAAAGAACGACCTTTACAAACAATTTGAGATGCTTCATTGATCTCCGTGACGAGCTTACGAGCATAACCGAAATATGATGTAGATGTTGCAGCTAAAACTGAATCTACAGCATCAATTACCATAGTCCGGGGTGGACGTCCATGCATCAAGAAGAATGGTGAGTAACCAGTTACAGAATGAACTGCAGAATTGTGCGTATATGTGACAACGGGAATCTGATGCAACCAATCAGCGTGGCACTAGTTACATAATATAACACGTGACATAGAAATGTATAACATGTTCCACAGAGGAGAAACAGTACAACAATCTTAATGTTCAAACTGAATGATTACCTCTTGGCTCATGGGCGCCTTGCAATCAAGAATTTAGCTATTATATTCTACACTTTTGAGCCAACTCCTAATTACGTCTAAACCGCTCCCTTCCACCTCACAAAACCGCAAATGTAAACCATTATCCTACTATCAACAGGTGCCGCAGCACCCTCCAAAAAGTGGGACCACGTTTAACTGCGTACATCGTCGCTTCCATTTATCTATAGGTTGTACTGAAGCTATATAAGTGTAGCATACGCCTACCCTATATTTGGGCTGTCAGAGGATGTGAAAAGTGACTCGGGATACTTTAACAGGACAACAAACTATACATGCACATCTTTTTTGTGAAGAGTGGTGGGCCATGGCCCCCCTCAGCCCACCGTCGCTGTGGCCCTTGATTAAGTTTAATAAATCAACGTAAAATCAAAAGGAATCAAATCATATGTGTAGCAACTATTTATAAATAACATACTATAATCCACGTTGAAAACAAAACAGTACGGAAAACTAAATAAATAAGTCTCGAATGATTGTAGATTTCATCCCACAATGCATCTGTCCTCAAATTCTTGTAGTAACACGTAACACACCTTATCAAATCTTTCAAGACTCTGCATTCTCCCTGGAGGCCTTGCATACCAGATGAATAGAAATCTAATAACGGAAGAAAAAATATTTCACCTTTGTTAGAACCATCAAATTATAGTAGTTTATACTACATTATCATACATGGCCTCCTGGTTTCCTCAAGAATAAGAAGATTGTAAATCTTTAATATATACATTATGAAAACTTGCTATAATGAGTATCTATAAAACAGTATTTTCCATAACACCTTAAGCTTCCCTGTTCAAATTCTAGTAAATTCCTCCAGATGTTGCAAAAAGGAATATTTTTTATATGGTACTATGATTAAAGATTTGGCTTCTGTCAGTATTACAACTGGAAAATTAAAATTCTCACAATGCATCGAGATCTAATTACTATTGTACGGTGAAATGAATTTGGAGGTAAGCACAATGAATGCTGAAGTAAACTAGGGCATTCACGACAGCAGATTTGAATTAGAGCTTGCGACTAATAATATTTCAGGAGTGATGGGTCAACATTGGCCAAGGGGTCAGCATTGGCCCTTACATTTTACAAGATTGCCCTATTATTATATTGACAAACATATCAAAGTTTTCATTGTACGTGACTAACAGTATATAAAGGGTTTCCAATATGGATCTGGGCCCTGGGTACCTTTGATTTAATTAATATTTTAAAAGACTTTACATCACTTTTTAGTCTAGACTAGCATTAAAATGAAAACTAAGAAATATTCTTGAGACAAATGATATTTTTGTTTCCTGTTTGTAAAGGTCTTTACAAATTTACAAGAAATGCTCCAAGTGTTACATATCACGCTGTACTGGCCAAGTCATATATTTCCATCAGTGGCATTATAAGGCACTTTAAAACTTCCACATCACTAAGCCATAAGAAATAGCTTACCTCTGATTTCTGCACTCTTGCTAGTCTGTGCTGTTGGCCAAGTACATGCTTCATAACAATCAATGAGGAAACAAAATTTTGCACCAGCTGCTAACACTTTGGATGGCTACAACTATAGCTCATCAAAATAGGCATTGTAAGGTTGGAAGTTTTAAACATACCTGGCAGTTTTTGAACCAATGCAACAAGCAACCAAAAAGTCTTCACTTCAGTTTTGGCAATAAGCAGAAGCATTCCAACAATGTAATTTAACCCCTAGTGACAATTAATATAAAATACCTTAGCACAAATATTTTACGAGTGGAAAACAATTTTTCATGCTGTTAAAATACTAGTATTAATATTTACCTAATAAAATACTGGGTAGCAAGATTCCTTGCACTAACGAGAATGAGACTAATATTTTCTGGTTAATATTGGCAAATAAAATATTAGGTGGCAGGTGATCTTTAGTAACCAATTAATGGGGGGAAATCTGGTAAGCATTGCACATTGTTAACTGGCAGGATAAGTGGGTTATTTTGGCAAAAGAAATTTCACCTGTGATGAGTACTAGAAACTATGACACAAAGACTAAAATGATAGTTACAGAAATGGTCATCATGGTTTGTGGGTAGGAACATCACAATGGTGATTCTTATGCCAAAAATTAATGTAGAAAATGCAATGTAATATTTTTTATCTCCTCACTTCATATCTTATTGCCAAAATTTACCAAATTTGGAGATCTGCGTTAAAAAACTGAAAAGGGGGGAAGGTCATCAAAAAGTTACACTCTGTAACAATTAGCAAATCATTAATTTTGTGGTTTAAAGAGGGTAGAATAACCCAATGACCTCATATATCCAGGTGCTGATAATAAAGTTACATCCTTGATACCAGTAAATTTAACATCAGTTTTGATGGTATTGGGTTTTTAAGATATGGTATGGTTTAGTTATGCACTGCATGTATACATTTATTACTTTGCCATCAAATGAAGCCTTCAAAAATTCAAAGGAATTAAAATACAATCACATGATACATCAATATATACAGTAGCCACAAAAACTAAAATTGAAATAAAAGTAGCTATAGCTGGTATGGAAACATAGGAAGACCTGACAAAGAATCAATGTAACTTTAAAATGGCTAAAAATGCCTTGACTCCATAATGATGTATTGAGGCAATAAACTTCATTCATTGTTGGATTGGGCTGATTGCCAGGGCAAAGAAATGAAATCACATAATTACACATATAATTGAAGTGAAAACCATCAATTTTCACAGTTTCCACCCACCAAGGAAAACAAAACTCGTATGCACAATACATAGATGTCAGAAGGAGACATGTTCTGTGAAGAGACAGGAAAGAGACCACAAGAAGACACCTGGAGTTTGAAGATGAAGGAAGGCAGGGCAGAGGAAGACCAACACTGAACTAATGGGATGCCTCGTTGAAAGAGTGTAGATTGGAAGAAGTGTAGATTAGAAGGAGCATAGATTGGACGATGTGCAGAATATATGTGCATTAGTGGAAGGAAAGGAAGTCAATAACGTGTTATCAGGTGAAAGGGAAGGCTGTCAATACACTGTCACCAGATCCATGAAAGGTGACAATAATAAATGACAATGAAGAAGAAGAAAAAGGAGAAGAAAACAAAAGGTATTAAATTGTAAACAAGAAAGGGTTCCCTTCCTTTTTTGTTGCCTTTACACTTATCTAATCAAAATAGTTAACATCTAAAAAACACCTTCAAATTAACCCTGATTGCTACTTTTAAATGGCTACAATTTCTTCCCTGTGGATGCATATGTGTGATTCTCCCTAGATTAGAAGACAAGAATACCTTGTCAATCATCCAGGACTTGTGTTCCACTAATGTACAAATAAACTGCTAGATTACTTCTTTCATTGGAATCCTATTTTTGTAGTTAAATTCCTGCACACACACATAAGGGCAGCTGTACAAATTTAGACATACACAAACAGAATGGTTTTAAGTAGCCTAGATGATCTTTTTCAAGTTTTAAGTAGTTACATGTTATATCTTTGGGGTCACCTTACATGACTCAATTCTTTTCCCTGTCATACGGCCAAGAGTAAATGGCAGTTGTACACATTGATTTGACAGTTATCACACCGCAATGGATCTGTAACTGACTTTAAGTCTCATGGCCCTGTTTATTATGGTGCTTATTTTGTTGTTGTAGGATGCAGACTACAGTGAAGGTGATGGGCTATCTTACTAGTTTATGATCTACATGGCTTCTCAACAAAGATTGCAGTCTTGATATGCCACTAACTGTTTCAGGTGTCAAGAAACACAAACTCTAAATGTGTATATGTGTATCTTGCTACATCACATGGAAGAAGCAAAACATACTTGACAATAGCCAATCTTCTTATCATGATGAGCAAAGGCAACCAAGACATTCTTTAGTGATTGTAGGCAGCCAGAATCCCCTGGTTTGAAGTGAATGTTTTCTGGGAATGTCCTTGTAACATCTGAAATGATAACAATAAAAGCATTACAAATATACACTATCAACTTGGAATGACTTGTAAAATCTACTGTCAGTAGTCTCTGGTGAATTCCTGCTATGTCAAGATGAATATAACTTTATTATTCTGCATAAAAGATACAAATACTAAACAATTGTAGTATTGGGGGAGCAGCTGACAAGGGGGTGTAACATACATATAGGTAGGTATAAAGCTTAGCAAAAACCAATATAAAAAGACCCATATCATCAATTCATATTCAAGTAAGACTTTGTTTCTGTGATTTGGTTGAGAATCTTAACCTTTTATGTATATAGTGACCCATTTACACTCATAGTGGAATATTTTATAACAAACAAAGAAATATTGAAAAAAAATATAAAAAAGCAAATTATGTCCCAAATTATAAAGAGGACAAGGAACTTATGATACAGTTAATACAATCTTACATACCTCTTTCCACTAATTCAATTATTTGTTCATCATCTGCACTTTGTAATACTTCACTATACAATCTGGGTTGTTTCTCCATTTGTTCTTTGGCTCCACTCAGCTCTAGCCACACCTACAACAATACAATAACTTTCAGCTTAGGGAAAATGTACTTAAATAGGTCATAAGCTGCTCCTGATCTACATAAATACATAACAGATTTGGTGAGCTGTCACTAGATCTAAGACTTCTTAATGGAAATGTTTACATGTACATCTACACTGAAATAAAGATATGCTGTGAATCTAATGCCAAATTGTTATAATTGGAGTGAGTTTCTATGAAAGAAATTGTATCTTTCATCCCTCCACTTTTGAGAGCTCAGCAATCCAACAGACTATGTTCCTTGGAGGAACTGGTAGACTAGTATGTCTACTTTTTGTTGTAGGTCTCTGAATGGGTACTCCTGCTCCATCCATGACTCTGGGCCACTGCCACATAGATACCTGGGAAAATGAGGCTGTATCTGAGTAGAACATATACAACTCAGGTTTTAAACAATGCTCATCACCTGCAGTCGTTTAAGAAATGGTAGCAATTGATGTTTCATAAAAGTTCACAAAATGCTTTGTACAAAATGAATTTTTAGTTTCTCATGTCACAATATTTTCAGGGTTTGCCCTATCTTTATATTCTATTCTGGTTCTTTACCTAAATTTTCAAAAGCTACATTTCAGTTCCTTTTAATTAGTAATTTCTTGCTTCTAAACTATTGTGACTACTAAACTACTAAGTGGCTACCTTCAAGTAGTGGTTGGTTGTTTTCAATTGGAAAGAATTAGAGTCTAGTCTTCATAAGGTGGATGTTTTGTAAAATGCTATACACTACTCCCACAATTTATCTCTAGCACACTTGGTCGCAAGCCTAACCATCAGAAGTCCTGGGTTGGTTGTTTTTTACGCCATTTTTGGTCTTTAAGCATCCACATGTTTAGCAAATAATATAAAGCTTAAAAGTATGGAAAATAGTAAATTCAGGGGAATGGAAGACTATAGCAATATTTTAGGGCTCACACAGCTCTGCCATGATATTATTTGGATATGAACCACAAGCTGCAATGACAATCCTTTTTCCATTACTGTTCCATTAACCATCTGGATATTCTACGTAGGATGTGAGTTTAAGATTGTAACCTCTTTCATACAGGAAAGCTCTGACATCAAATTTTGATAATACCACGGCATTTTGGTATGTAGATTTTTTAACTAAGATTTTTGCTATTGCTTTTTGCTTTGGGATGTACATTAAGGCAAGATTGTCATCTAAAGCCACTATTTAAAATCAATTTTACAATACCTTGATTTGTCAATTAAATTTAAGATTGAATGAAGATTTGATTTTCTTCATTAGGATTATTATTTTCACATAAAAAGGCATAGATATAAAAGATGTTTCACCAGGCTTATTATCATCATTACATCAAATGTTTTGACTACGATTATTGCAAATAGCGAAATTTCTAAAAATAGGTCTGGAAGTAAACATTTTGAAAATACTCATGAGTGATCTGTTTACAACATGGATACAAACAGCCATGCTTATAGTTTAATGTGCAACAGAAACTTGCAAACTTTAGGTATCAAATTTATCTGATTTCAGATGAATCATCAAGTTGTAACATATTTACCTCTCCTCTTAGATCTGATGGAATGCCTTTCCTGATATACCTCTTAACTACAAAAAATTGTGAATTGAATTATTGTAGCAACTGCAGTAGTAAATTTATAAATAAAAATCAAATAAAAAATGAATAGTGAAAATATATACATAAACCAATCACTCCATCACTTAACCCATAAATACATAAATGATATTGATGGATATGTCGTCAAGATCTACAAAGTTGGGGGTGTTAAATATTAGCTTGGAACCAATAGTCTTTTAAAGCTGAAGATTGTACACTTGAAAGGCATCATCTTAGTTCATCAACAAAACAGAAAGGGCACTTGTATACCATTGATAAAGAAGCATTAATGAAATAATAAAAGTTTAAATTAATGGCACAAAGCCTTACAAATAACAAAATACTTGTCACTCTAACTGTTAAAACTGGTAAATCTCTTTGTTGCATGCATGAGATATTGATTTAAAGTTTGACTGTGTAAATATAATTCTTATCTTTTGACACAATACACACATACTTTCCCCACAAGTTATTGTTTGACTTACATCCACACAGATTGTATATAGAAGAACTCAATTTTATGTACCCTATGTCAAATTTGGACTGAAAATAGACTTCATTTACTTAAAGAATTTCAGATAAATCATTAACTGGTCATTATGGTAATCTAATGCAGGACAGGTATCTAGTAGTATAGTAGATGAATGGTACTTAGTTTAAAAAAAAATTCGAAGAGTAGAAAACACCAGATGAGGTTTTTTGGCTATTTGTGAGAAAGCAAAAATGAGACTGACTTAAAGTCGATTCCTTGGGAAACTGATCATTGGGGGAAGGCACAAGTGGTTAACTATGACACAATGTCCCTGTATATGTACACAGCTAAAATCCAGTGACGTTGTATGTCTTAAAAATGAATGCAGCACACCTAATAATGACAGCAGCATGCTGAATTATCTATATATAGAACAGATGATTAAAAGATAGGAACCTAAATGGCATAGAATTATAGACAGACCAGTTAAACCACTTGAAGCCTCTCACCTTTCTTTGACCTGCTAATTTTTGATGATCCTTTCAACATATGTTCCCACTTTGATGATCGTCTTGCCAGGACTTTTAGGTATGTAGACATGAATGACTCATAGCTGTCAAAGTCAAAATCATCATCTCGCTGAAAGCCATAGGCATCTATTTCACTGGATTGGAGTAAACATATACATATATATGTATAAACTAATCTGAATGATATGAAAATCAGATGGTTATTTAACAAATCTGAAAAACATCTACTGGTACCAAAACATGCATAAAAGCCAAGGTCTTTCTCTCCACTGAAGTTACTCCCTATGGATCCTGGTCACCATCATGCACTATAACACTACTGTAATCTGTTAACATTGCTCCAGAAATATGATAGATAAATATAGATGAACAATAACATGCATAATTGGAAATCAAAATCTCATAAGTTGTCCTGTAGCTTTCAAAGAATGGATACAACCCTGGGAATATAAGCCACAAGAAAGCCTCATCAGATCAATATAAGGTCAAGCTCTGGATAGAATTACCTATGCATCCTGTCAGTCCAGCCCCTGCTGTACAAGTGGACTTAAATATTGAAATAAATAAAATCTTGCCTGAATTCCACAGTTATGGGGGTGATGAACAATTTTTTACTACCACTTCACTATTCTTTCTTTGCCTTCTACAACGACTGCATTCAATCAGTGTTACAACAAAATATGGAAAAACAGGCATAAAGATGAATAACAAACAACCTGGTAACCATAGTGGACTCATGCTCATATAAGAGGTCATGTGCAAAATTTGGCTTAGGAAGTAAATTCCTCTAATCAATACCTCTTATTCTTTGTTGATCTTCCTTTAAAAGTGACCTCTTCAGTGAATGAAACCTATCTATATATATTGATATTTCAAACCCTTATCCTAACCAAACAAGTAAAAAGCATTGTTGACCCAAAATATGTGTCCCGGTCATTATGATAATACATTGATTCATGTTTTGTGTTACATAACATCATAAATTGCACATCTGTCTAATCAGAAAGAGCCACAAACAGATTAGAGGGCATACTACAAGCCTTGTGTTAAAAATGGCAGAGATCACTTGGAGCACCATAGAATTTGCAAGGGAAAATGGGGTTGCTGTAGACATATACTTGCAAATGTGTACCATCTTACCAGAAATTATTGTAAGGATCTTGCTAGGGAAGGGCGAGTGTTACATCTTCATACACCCCACATTGCTACACCACTGCCTGTGATAACAACCACCTTGGATACTCCGTTTCATACAATATGCTTACTGGTTATTCAAAATAACATAGATACAAGTTGGATGCCTTTGAGCAGGGAATATGTGTTGCCAGTCTCCATGTATGCACCACTGCTCACTAGTCTATTGCATCGCCACTTACTGACATAAAGTCATTTGTATACAGGATTTTACTAGTCTATGGGAGTACTATGGTAAAGTGAAATTCAACATGACCATTTAAGCATGATATGTCTGTAAATTCTAAATGTGGGGTTGGTTATTTCCCAAGCTTGTTCAAGGCTGAAGCCAATACTAGGAACAGGGTTACTTTCCCCCTTCTGATAACAATCTATACGTGCTTGCAGTCCTCTTTCTGTCCTATCTCTCTAAACATTGTTTCCCACTTCACGTGAGCAGATGAAGCTCAGGGTAGGTTCTTAAAGGCACTAGCAACTTTTAACATATTCTCTTTTGCTGTGTTTGCAGTTTGCAGCAAACAAGTTTATGGCAAGGGCATTTCCTCCATCTCATAAGAAGTCTGCAAATCAAAACTTATTGCTTGGACTACACAAGCATGGAGCTTGCTTGTGAGTAATTATCCATCATCATATATTGCTTTATGTTACTAAGATTGAAAATCTATGACATGTACACAATATTGCCAATCTAGCAAAGCTCCAGGTACTAGATCACAAAACTATATAGGCTTTTTAACTCTTCATAGTGTAAATGTGATTTCTCTAGTAATTATGGAAATCACGACTCTGCCACTGGTTACATATATGTATGACTACCTCTTAACTATTCCTATATAAGAGAACTTCCAAACTCTGCCTTAAAAAACTAATTTTCACATCGTTTTATAATCCTGGAATCTTTCTGTGCAATGCGCGTCTTCACTTGGCAATAAGTGCAGCAGCATCGCTTTGAAAAGAAGAGACCCCTAAAGAACCATAACTCAATCAACATTTGTCCAGCAAATGATGTAGCATACTTTATGTCACGCTTAATGCCACTAGTCTCTTATAGGCCTACACGCCTTGTACTGTTGATATCATTAATACCGGTATATGTCGGCTTTCACATTCACGTCTCTTAACTCTCGCCTTATACAGCATTCGAAAACTGAAATTTAGAAAATAAGACATTGTACAGTGTCTCATTTGTTTGCATCAAACCATAACCCGCCAAAACAACACATAGGCACGTAAGTGTATACGACTGACTGTTGTAAAAGCTATCATTTTCATCTCATTCGTATGCATATCTGAGATGACATATTTTCTAAAGCACGAGATCCCTTACGTTTTCATTTTCTCAAATACGAAGACATAATCTTCGGTCCTACTCAATTACAGTATGTCATTATCTAAAGCTGAGCCAAGTAGCAGTTGTTGTGCCTTAGTTTACCATAGAACGGGTATAGATCTGTATTTACTCAGCTGGATCACTGCCATCGCCGTATGTATGGCTAACTATCGGGATTAACACTGTCTAATCAAACTTCCTTGTTTTACAGTGTGATCACTCATTAAGAGCATTAGACAATAATATGCTTTTTCAGAGAGCCATTCGACTTACATTGTGGTGAATTTTTCAACACAAGATGATGATTCTTTGGAAAGAAATATCAATCGTGGGGATGAGCTTTAGTGCATAAGATAGGTCTTCTACAAACTGACGATTACCGTTGATGACCTACTTGAATAGCTCGGTACAATAAAGCAGTTCACTTAATACAAAAAGTACACTTCATCGTCTCAAGTGAACACTGGACAATACAATGTAAAACGATTTCGTACGAATACCTACGATGGAGGAACAAGATTCATAAAGGAAATTCGATCTTAGGTCTAGTTAGATAATGGAAACCAGAGGGAACGTGACCCCAAAATTTGCGTAAAGCGACTTAAAAAATGGAAGAATTAGAGGTTGTCCAGTAAAAATATATATCTTAACGATACCCATAACTGTGAAACCAGATGTTTTCTTAAAATGTAAAGATAAACTTCGATCTGGGAACCAAGTCAATCGGTCTTGATACAGTTCAGCCAACAACTGCTATCTTATGTTTTGAACTTCGTCATGAAACCGTACTTACTCTCTTATTCCTGCCATAGTGCCAATCTCCAGCGAAAGGTCTGTTCCAAGAAGATTACCGACTACATCAACTGAACATTAACATCTCTAAAACTATGCAATATCTCTACAATGCCAAGAAATGTAGTTCCAAAGAGATAACATCTGGTCACCACAAGTCAGAAGTCATTCTGACTGGCATTAAGAACGGTGACCTTGAAATGACACCACGGAAACTCCAAATGTTTAAGACTGATATCTCAGAAGATAAGGTATGATCACTGAGAGAAACTGACGATGTAAAGCAGGCTGTTCCAAATTTCCACTGCAGCTTTCTTGGTACAACCAAAACTACCGGTGAGACGAGCTCAATCTGGAAGTTGTTGAAGGTGTTGAAATCACAACGATATTGAGTATGATTTGTTTCTCTGATGTGCACGGTCGGAAACCTAGGAACGACCTATTGTTTTTTCCCGGAAGCGTTTGACCAGGAAGGGACGCAACACAAGAGGGGCATTGTGATGGGAGTCTTCTTTGAATTTAGGTGTAAAGTCGTTCCGTAATGTATACATATCTTTGTTCCTTAATAACCCTTTGTGACTAGTCTAGTTTGTGTAGGTGATTGCATGTAAAGCTCAATGCCAGTAGACACGCAGAAACGTAAATGTATGAAAATGGACAGTCGATATAGATACTTCTAGTGTCATCTTTAGATTTTATCCTAAAAGAGTGCGCCTGTTTTTCAACATTTTGTCTCTTTTCACAGAAGGGGACATAACTAAGATATCCAAATTCATCAAAAAGGAGTGAAGAAGTAAAAGATACATTTGGAAAACATTGACGGAACAAGACTGAAGTTGCGTACCCTTTCGTGGGAAGCCTTTACGACAGGAAGAATGGGGTGTTGGAAGATCGGTGTATTTTTGAAAAACTAGCAATACTTTATTTTCAGTGACAACAGACGTTTCTTCCATAGTAAAATCGTTTATTTAACGAAAAAAATTAAGATCTTCATAAAGATAAATAAACACCAAACCAGATTGGGATATTTGTATTGATCAACGATCAAGCAAAGCAAAGATAGAGTAGGCCTACACAATTTCAACTTATATACTGATCTCACTTTCCCTATATATATATATATATATATATATATATATATATTACCTGAAGTTGTTTTTTTATGTTATAATTTGTTCAACTGGTTTTAGTGCTGTTTCTTGGTT
>JAAAKL020008691.1:0-15708 GCA_010016065.2 Carybdea cf. marsupialis auct. non (Linnaeus, 1758)
ATGCGAGTAAAATATGATAGAAATGAGTTTGTACAGAAAGATGGTATGCTTGGCGTCTCAGGTTGTCTGGAATGCGTAAGCAACTGGAGATACAATACATGGAGCAGGTCGGAAGAAGAATGGCCTTTCCATAATATAGCTTAACCTAACAAATACGCAGAGTTTCAGTGCCGGATATATGCATACATGTAAGCAGGAATGGAGTTCTTTCATATTCCATGAATAGTGTAGAACATGCTTATAAGTTAATATAACAAGATCATCGTGGGAATCAGGATAGGAAAGACTAAGTGGCGATTGGGATAGCCGTAGGATCTATTATATACCATTATTCTCTTCGTATTAGTTATAGAAAGGCTACTCTGTTTTTAAAGCTGACACAGTCCATCATTTGCAATAAGAGTGTTCGTGTATGGGTTGAGTCACATAGTTTCATTAAAAGAATGTTCCCTATACTATTTAAGTTCCGATTTGGGTTCAATGCAAAAGAAATAAACTGAACAAAAGAAAATATGTAATAAATTGGACAGAAAGCATTTACGTGACTGTGGCTGAAACGGGGTGATAAGTTATGATTGCCATCACCAAGAACAATAAGGCTACTGACACTAGGACCCAAGAACGCTGAAAATTGTGTTTGGGGGAGCCCAACACATAAAAAAGCAGTAGAGGATATGGAGGCCCATACAGGATAGTGTGATATCCTACTGATGCCGTCTGATACTGTCTGTTGGGTTCTGGATTCTGAGAGCAAACTTTGGTAGTTTACCTAAGAAAACTTGCGCTTATTCTTTCTTATTCTTCTACTTAACTTACCCATCTGTTCGTACACCCAGTGAAAAGTGAATAACAGCATCAGGCCATAGTACAGCTGGTACGATAACAACCTTGGCTTTTACTAACCTGACTCAATATCACAAAAGGTTTATTATCACTCGCTTCATAATGGTCCAAACGCGACGTAACTGTTGAAGTGACGGATGCACTTGAAGGAATCGCCTCACTTTCCTGATGAGGTGGCGGACTAGTTTTGTCCGACTTGCCCAGGCTTGGAAGACTTGCAGCAAGCTTCTGCGTTAATTGTCCGAAAATTGATGACGGAGGCCTTTCATTCAATGACATATAAAAGACAGAACTTTCCGTGGGTTGCTCAGTTATGCTTGCAAGTTCTTGTTGAGGAGATGTGGTTTCTTCTTCTGAAGCATCCATTGGGGAAGCCCTTGGTGATGATAAACCCTCAGTTGAACTACCCACAGACAAAGTCACAGGGAAATCCTTAGGCCTTTCAGCTACAGGCTCATCATCGTCTTGCATATTTTCTTGATTATTATGTACAACTTCCGTATTAACTCGCGACTTGTCACTTAAGAGCTCCTTCCTTTCTCTTTCATATTTTTCTCCTCTGTCATTAAAAATTGCTGGTGGTATCGATTCTGGTGTCTTCTTTCTTCCCTTCTGATCTTTTGCAGCAGCTTTCATTTTCCATCCAAGCTTGCCTTTTGTAAACTTTAATGGCGAGGCAACACTCTGTGTGATATTTGATCCACTGAAACAAAGCAATAAATAGAAAAGATTTAATTAATTTTATCATATTATTGTGCATACAACATTTTAATTTGCATTAGTATATCCAGGAATTGCCTTGATGACGTAAAGAACCCTTGGTGCGGGAAACGGATGCTGACAAAAGAGAGAACGGCAGCGTTGAAGACAAACCATCTTACAAAGCCATGCCAGGACAATACGATGTTATGACCTGTGACAACTTCAGCATTCTTGAAACTGAAACGCTTCAAGAGATTAAATGGAAAAATTTTCCTACGAAATAACAAATGTGCGCACAGCAGCTTTACGGCCGATTTTACAGTTGAATAACTCTGGCGTTTCCTGGTTTACAAGGAATTTCTGGATTTTTATTTTTGGTCAACTTCCCAAGAAACAGATTACGTGATATTATGTATTATTAACCTTTGAAGACGATTGCAAGCAAATCATGCAAGCAAATCATACTAGTCAAAATTTCAATTGTTCAACTTGGAATAAAGCATTTGGGCTTTGCAACCTACTTTCTACTATTTCTTGGGTAGGTCTCTCTTTAGTCCCTTTCCAAAAAATCCAAATCGCTCTTTCATATAATGATACTTCGAGGCTGAGTTTGATATTTAAAGGTATTTTAAGTCAGGACTCAAAGACCCAAATTTAATCTAGGTTTTCCGGGTTATCAGGTCTGTATGAACAGAGATTCCTGTAGAAGTTCACAATCCAGCACAGACAAACTACTAATGGACAAAAGGGTATTCAAGTCTGCCCTACCGTGAACTGACAACCAAATACTCCGAGTCTGCCTCTTGGTTACCAAGAACAACTTGCACACCAACTTCTTTCTTTCCAAGCCTTTGTAAGCTCCGCAATTTTATGATATCCTGTTGTAAGTTTGCTATTTGCTCCCGTAAACTTGTATTCTCTCCTTCTATTCTTTGCAAGCGTTCCTTTTCCTTTTCAAAATTTAGAAGTGTTGGAAGATGTGTGATACATTAAGGATTATAACAAAGTTGTTCTGCCAATTAATCGTTACCCGCAACAAATGATTAGTTACCAAATTCAGAGAGCTAGGCGCAAAGAACGTGATCCCCTCTTTGAACCTAAGCCCCCTGTATCCAGTGTGGCGCCTAGTGGCACCCGAGACAACTTGGTACTTTTATATTATCCGGCACTTAGTTAAAAGCTCATAGAATCGTCAGAAACAATCATAATATTCTTCTACTCGATGGCGAACATAAGCCTGTGTTTTGCGGCACCCCGATGGTTACTTATAGGAGGGTTAAATCACTTAAAGATAAGTTTGTGCGTGCCAAACTTCCTACCACTAAGGGGACCACTCCGGGTTGCGTACCATGTACGAAAAGACGCAATTGTGATGTTGTTTGTAATTATCTTTCAAAAACTGCCACATTTTCTAATAAACACGCCAATCGCGTGTACAAAATAAAATGTGACAGTCTGACTTGCGATTCCAAAGGAGTTGTGTACTTGTTGCAATTCAAGCTTCGAAAGCTTGCCAGCGAGACTAGTTGTTGTTTATTAAGTGTTTTATTTTCTTTGTAATGGTTCTAGTTCTGCTTTTATAAGGTTTACATATATATATACATAACTCAATAAACATGAAGTGCTTTTACTGCGCTGGCGGTGATAAAACCCAGGACCTCCCAAGCTGAAAACGAAGACTTTACCATTGCAATAAATAGTGCAATAGTAAAGTCCACAATCTGGCAAGTCGATACTGAATTCTCACCACCACCACCAACCTAATTTTCGTTTCGCTATTAGCTTCATCAGTGCCAAATCTGTAACAAAAAATATGAACTACCATGAATTAAGGGTAATGTGTGTGAATATATGAATGTATGACTGAATGACTGAAAGGTAGTGTATACAGTCTAGAAGATAACATTTGTTTTTGTCAGTTTAAAAGAGAATGCTTGGCCTAGAAGCAGGGCATTTAGGGTTGGTGAAGTTTGGATAGAGGGTGTCCAAGATTAACATGGTGTTGTAACATCAGAAATGGTCTTATGGAACACAAAGTGAGGGAAGAACTAGTTTGACAGAAAATTCTAAGATACCATCCAGGCCATGCAATCTATGTCAAAGGATGATGATGATGATGTTGATGATGGTGGTGGTGGTGGTGGTGGTGGTGGTGGTAATTATGGTAGTGATGATAGTGACAATGGTTTTGATTATCTTAACAATGATACTGCTGGTGCTTAACATCATCAAAATTTTTAAAGTTCTTGCATAAGTGACATTATCTTACATATTGTTGTATAACAGAGGTTGTTGCTTTAGCCAAAGTTATTGTTTGTTACATCAATAAGGTTTCTGACGGGAAAGACATACTGAACTATGCATTCAAACACAGGGGCATGAAATATAAAGCAAACCAATTAGGAATAGAAAATGATTACGAGACAATGATGACAATATTGCAATGCAAAGTTTACTATTAGAAAGGATATTCATTCTGCTGAAGATTGTGTCTAGACAGTTGTACAGACCAATCAACAAAGACTCTTGCCAAACTTTGGTGAAGTACATGCTAAATGTGGGATTCTGCTCAGGATTCTTGATGAATGGAATTGCTACAAAAAAGTTTACAAAAAATTATTTTGAAATATGACACCATTTATTTTTATCATATATACAATTTACCTGTCTGTCAAAATACTTGCAATCTGTCACCTGGCGAAGAGTACTTTATGTAATTCCAAAATTGCATGATCAACAGTTACATATGGTTCAAAGCATTATATGTCTTGGAACTCACAACAAAACTTATACCTTATGTTTATAAATGATTGGATTGGCAAAGCATTTGTTGATGATACTCTTTAATTCCTTCAGTTACATCATATGTTGCAGGTGCTCATCAGTAATAGTAATAGAAAATAGTCAGCTGATTTATTCAGATCACATTCTTTACGAATATGTGCTTTATTTTGTGAAACTAATACACAACTGTTAGAAAAACAATATATATGGTCATTTATGACAATAGAAATGAAATTGTAAGAAAACAATTGAAAACATTTCTATATATAGTCTGCAAAACTCCCACACTATCTCTCTCAATGGTTTAACACATGTATTTTTAATAAAGATCCAAGCCAAGGGCCTAATCCCTCGTACCACAAATTCAATAGCTATATGCTATATGTTATATGCTAATGCATAATACTTATTTCCATGCTGCTAGACAGATGCCTATGTCGGATCACATATATAATATGAGCAATCATTTTGAGAAAGATGAAAGTATGAAAGAGATGACAATACTTACAAAACCATTCTTTCCACATTGATAAATCCTTAAGTTCACTTGCAAGTTTATCAAAGAATTCATACACTCTTTCTGGTTTGGAATTTTGTATTGCATGGACAAGATACATCCTCAATACACTTGCTTCTAACAATTTAAGGTTTTGATAACCCTGGCCACCAAGCTTTGCAAAAAATCTTCTATCCAAGTAGGTCCAATAATTCCTTAGTCCATTTAAATCATATGAAACAATGTAGGCCTGGATCTGGTCAAGAATTTTCTCCACCTG
This sequence comes from Carybdea cf. marsupialis auct. non (Linnaeus, 1758), assembly GCA_010016065.2. Taxonomy (NCBI): domain Eukaryota; kingdom Metazoa; phylum Cnidaria; class Cubozoa; order Carybdeida; family Carybdeidae; genus Carybdea; species Carybdea cf. marsupialis auct. non (Linnaeus, 1758). The sequence continues at coordinate 5,106 of JAAAKL020008691.1, forward strand.
GAAGACATGACATACATTGAAACATTTAATACTAAAATAACAAAAAATTTTCAACAGAAGTGCCAAATAGTGCAACACCATTGGGTGGAGTTTAAATTACTGGTTGCTTCCTTAAGAACTAGTGCACTACTTAATAACAAAGCACAAAGCACATATTAAGGCAGCTAAATAATACCACTATGATTCACAGTACAAATAGTAACTTCTTAAGGCCTAAAAACTGATGCATATATACACAATCTCCTTGTTTTTGCTTCTCTGGAAATGGCTAGAGTGGTACTCAAGCCACTTCCAGTGAGGCCCAGCTGCAGATGAAAGCCATCACGATGACAATATCAAACAGTCAATAATACAGTGTTGTGGAGTCACCCTACTACACTTTCATGAAATGTCTAAGCTCCATTGCTAAACAGACAGCTGTGACAAGTCATATCTTTTGTGCTCAGCTATAAATAGTAGTATTTATGCACAAGTCACTAAGTACCAAATGAAATGACCAAACTCTATATAAGAGCATAATGGTGACATTCCTAGAAAACTTTGCCTGAACTGTACATAGCATCAAAACAGTGTCAACATTGGCACTGAGGCTGAAACAGTCATGTGGTTAGGGCCAAATGTCTCCCATTATGTCAAAGGGCATATCAATAGGGAAATGTAGTAGACATGCTGTAGAAGAGAATGAGATATATGAAAAATTGTATAGCTTAGACTTGGCATTGATGAGTAAAAGCAGTAAACAAAGTAAATCTGCAATTAAGTATTTGTGGTTCACAAGAAGGGCAACTTAAAACTGTCAAGGATCGAAGAGGCCTGAAAACAATCAAACAAAAACAATGCTCAGGAAGAAAGAATATTACATCACTATTGGAGGAGGATGGCACTGTTATTAGTGATCTGGATAGGCTCATCAGAAGGTGCTTAGAATTCTACTATGACCTATATAGATCCAGATGACAAGGAGATCAGCCATTCTCTGCTAATGCTTCCAACACTCTACCAACACCACAGCGTCATGCCTTCAGAAACCAGATCAAGCATAAATTGTCTCAACAGAGACAAAGCACCTGGTACTGATGGTATAACAGTGAACATTCTTCAGGACATTGGAGAACCCATAGTGACAATGCTCACTAGGCTTTTCAGTGTCTGTCTTAAGGAACATCATGTCCCAATAAGCTGGAAGAGTGCCACTGTAATCCTACTACATAAAATTGGTGACAAGAAAGACCTAAAGAACCACCGTCCTATCAGCCTACTACCCATAATATACAAGGTGCTTTCTCAAATCATGTTGAAGAGGATGTTCATTAAGGTGATGGTGATGTTCAATAAACATGCTACACCAGCACTAGTTATTATTGATGGCAAAATCATAGAAGAGGGACAGGTATGTCTACCTTGGCATACTGATAGAGAATGATGCCGACTTTATTCCTGAAATAAAGCAAAGAATAGGTCTTGGTTGGGCAGCCTTTGGGACATTGGATAATATCATGAGAAGTAGAAAGACACCAATGAGTATGAAGAGGAACCTCTTCAATGAGCTGATTCTGCAGGTGATGACATATGGATGTCAGACTTGGATTCTGAGCAACTCAATTATTGACTTACTTAGTGTGAGAGACCTGAGTAAATGACATTGTCCAAACAATTCCAAGCATCAAGCACCAATGGGCAGGCCATATTTCATGCCTCCAAGATAACAGATGGACTATCAGGGCAATGGACTGGACCCCAAGGAAATGGCCCAGACCATGAGGGTGACCAGAGATTACATGGAAGGATGACTTTGCTGGATGCATGGGGCCTGCATGGCCACAGTTGGCTACAGAGAGACACCAGTTGAAAGACTCTAGGCAGGGGTTCCTCCATCAGGAGTGAATAGTAACCCTGGATGTGGATTTGGATTGGGTTCACAAACAACATAAAAACAAAATTGAAATTTGATAAGATGTGTTATAAATCATTTTAACACCACCAACAATAATGTTTTTGATATCCCTATTGGGTGACACCATCCTCCTTATTAAAGAATAGCAGAAAGAAACCAATGTCTCTATAGTTAAATAATTTTGGTTGACACCTCTATCAAGAGGCAATTTTGAAAACAAGGTATGTTAAACCTTACTAAAACTATTCCTGGCATCCTCAATAATAGAGGTGTTTATGACTTTATCATAGGTACTTTTCCTTCAAAGATATTCAATTTCCCTGATAGATAATGTCTTTTCAATTGCTCTACATAGGTCATACCATTGAGATTCAGCCATTTAACAGTTTTCCCAAAGCTTCAAACCACTTTCACCAAGGGGTGGGTACCTGAGACAGCTTAGTACGATGATTTTTGAGCCTGACGTACTTAGCTATGCAGGGTGATCCTTGCAGAATCTGTTCCTCTTTTTAAAGGGTACCCTGATGGTACATTCATAGATTCATAGATCAGCTTGTCAAAGACATCAACATACCCAAAGAAGGTCTTGCTACAGCAATGAATCACAGAATGCTCAGGAAAGATCATAGCAAGACAATTCAACCAAGGTCAATCTGGAAGCAAACCCTGATGGTGCTTTCACCCTTTCCCCTTTCCTTTTACTTTCAGCACTACAGTAGACAGTGCTGGTGGAGTTCTCAAGATCAGGCTTGCAATTGTTGTTCACTGACTGGCTTTCAATTACAATACATTCTTATACCTGTGACATGAGCTTTTTGGCCAATACATGTCATCTACAAAAGTTTTTCAAGCTATCTTATTTTGGTCTTGTTGGTGAAATAAGTCTCTGTTTCAAGTAACTTGTTTTTATTTCTAAATAGTTTGCACATATGTATACAGTAATGTAACCAGTAGGGCTAAGAGGGCCTAGGTACCTTTCTTGTCTTTGTTTACTTAGTTTCAGTTGTTCAAATAATCAGTAAAACTAAGTGTACTAGACTTTTTATTGTTACTTTATTGTCCCCCAAATATGTTTCTAGTTGTTATGCCACTGGCATATAAGCAACAGAAATCAGTTTGTACCAAGCAAAATAGAGGAAATTATACTCTAGAAGCTCACCATCATCAAAAGCCAATCTTCTTGTTGTAACTATATTTTTGTCTTTTTGTAGGTAAGTACTTATTCACTTATATATTTACTTACTCCCTACTTGGTTCATTACTGTTGCATCAGAAAATGAAATTTAGTTGCCTTTTGCATAAGGTGATGATAAAAACTGTTTGTGATCAAAACAATATTGTTGATGATGATGATGATGATCAATGATGATGATGATCAATGATGATGATTGCTTTCATTTTATCACACCCAATGTTAGTCTTCACGTCATTTATGATGCTTGGCCAGTGATGGGAAACTAAGTTAAGCGAAGTTCATCCCAGTACATCAATTCATTGCTTAACTAGTTAGTAACTATGTAAATTATCTTTTGGCTGCTCAGGCCTTTAAAATGATGAAGAACGCTGTTGGGCCAAATCAAAACATGGGCTATGACTTTAAGAAGACTTAAAATAAGTTGTTGGTGGTTATCATTTATCATAGACGCAGAAATGATGGGAAGTTTGGTAGATGTGGTGTTAGAGACCTTGGCTGTCATAAGGCTATCATCTGTAACAATAATATTGCATTCCAGCTAGAACGTAGGTTTATTATCTGGAGCTTCAGCAAGCTCAGGTAAGTAAGGAATTGAAAAATAAATTTAATTAGGGAATTAAGTTACAAATAATCATCCATCCAGATGCTATACCAGCGCACGTATCTGTTGGAATCACCATGAAGCACCTTATTCTGACCTGGATTTTAGTGATGACACAAAGAATCACTTTGTTTCTGTTGTCAGAAAACCTTGCTAAAATTTGCACTATGATGTATTTTACTACGTTCTTTTGAAATTCATAGACAATTGGCATGGTATGAAGACTGAACCCCATGACATGGGCCATGTCATTGGCGAAATTTGAACCCGCCACGTCTGAGAACAGTGTTATTCTTTAAGTACGGCAAACAGACGATTACATAGGCCTATGATTCAAACTTGATCAGTCAATGCCCACACAAAATCCCTTAATATTACTGGAAAATTATTTACGGAAAGTCTTCATGTACCGTAGTTTGTCTCATTACCAATTCTGGCACTACGTTGACAACCTCCTGGCTAGGTCATATGCAAATCAACAAAATGTAGAATCACTGGCCGTGCTTATCATTGCAAGCTTAGGGTGTTACAAGAATCCCTTATATTTTCTGTCTCCGGTATCACTAGTAATATTAGACTGAAATGTCTCCTGTTTACATTCCAATACATAAATCGGTCAGAGATCTAACATGACAATGAACTGTCCTAATTATCGCAATTGTATTGATCATTTCGTGGTCACACGTTCTCTCTCCGAAAATACATTTTAAAACGGTGATAAATAAACTTACTCGAAAACTTTTATCCTTGTCCGCTTTAAGCTCACTCTCGAAAGATTTAACTGTACCAGTGAACCCTCTGAATAGTAGATATTCTTTTACCATCCCATCAACAGTGCCTGCTAAGGAGGCCATGTTTGTTATCCGATGTCTTTGCCACAGGAAGCCGACAAGCTGATTATGCCAATATCATGCACATCTTTGGACATCTGGCACACTTCGTCTTTTGCCATGATAACTTAGATGCGTCACAACCATTTTCGAAAATGGCACGCATCCAACGTTGTTACAATGTACACTAAGGCCAACACCTTTTCACGATAGTATCAAAACAGATGCAAAATTTAGTAGCATGTTTTAGAAAGAAATTTAAGTTTGCGACATATAGTTCTTTGGGGGATTTTTTAGAAGGACACACCCATTCACCTCGTGCACCTAAATGATTTTGATACTCCGTGGGCATACGCTGACAGACGAGACACCTGCAACTCATGGAGTGGTAACATCACGACATTACAACCGATGTAAATGCTATTCCCGCAATTTTAGATATAATGTTGTCAAATGACAAGCCAAATCCTACATTCCGAGCCAAGAGCGAATTTAAACTTGTCTGTTGTCTTTGCATACAAGACCCTAATAACACTTTGTCTGAAAACTTTCCTTATCTTGAAAATATCCAGGCTTGGGACCCAAAGTATCGTCTGTTGAATATTTGAACATTCCATCCAAAATCCTAGGCTAGTATATAGAATATGGGCGTACCCCAGGTAGATCTTGCGCACCCAGAGTAGATTTTTAGAGAGAGCATGATATACCAAAGGTAGATCTTTGGGGAGAGCATGGAGCAAAAGCAAACGCAATTGGGGATGGTTAGTAGTGGAGGTCACTCCTGACAGCTACCCGTTATTTTAGCAAGTATTAACAGAAATTCCTTAGCGTACTGCATGGCAATTATACATTTTCATTCTCGGTGGTATTATGGCGACTTACACAAGAACTTAACCCTTCGAGACCTCAGATTTGAGGGCAGTGCTTGAATGGGAAGGGACTTTCATGGTTTTTCATTGATAATAAGGATGTTTTGTCATCATTTTCGCTGAATGTAAATTTAGAATAAGCTTAACTGAATAAGCCCGAAATGTATCTGTCTGCTATCAATATAATCTTGACTTTTCTTTGCTGCAAGGACCATTTCATATATTTTTAGGTACGAAAACGCAGACAACTAGATAAGAGGCTTAACACGTCCGTATTACACAAGGAGAATTTAGGTGATCAATTAATAACTTTTAGCTTGAAATAAATGTTTAAAATGAATTATGTAAGCTCTGCGCTAAATTACATGAGGTTACCGGAACCTCCTTCTTCTATTGTATGTAAGGATAACACTTGCCTCTGTAAAAAAATAAAGATTGTGTTAGAAGCATTTACCATTTGATATTTCGCGATTTTTCGCCTTTCTCTTATATCACAAAACGTTAAGTTTTTTTTGACAAAACAATAAACACCGGTGAATTATAAAAGTGATAAAAATATCGGTTAAAAGCCTGGTAAAAGGCTTGGGGCATAACTTTGCATCTTGAAAACGCATGTTTACGCTCTGTTGGCATCCACTCTTTTTGTTTTGAAATATGTCAGCCTAAATTTACATGATTTGTTCATTAAAGGGGGGATGGCTAAATTCTTCGTAATTTTGGAACCGCTTCCTGGAGACAAGCATAACCGGTGCTCCTGAGATGATCTTGAAAAGTTATCGGACTAAAGCAGAGCGATCAAACAGATAGCTGGCTCAACCACCATCGGCTCTTTTGGATTTTCTGATTATTTTGAGAAAGTAAAGATTGTTTATGCCTCTCTTGTCAATCTTTGAGGGCTCGTGAGTTAAATTGTTGACTGTTTCTTAAAATCTGTGACGACTGCGATGCTATTCACTCTCTAACACCTACCACATTATAGTACCCCATTACTACCGCATTATAGTACCGCACTACTACCGCAAAATGATAGAAGGATAACTTTTCCGTGAGAAATCAATTTAAAAACTGTTGATTCTCCGGAAACAAATCAATATTTTTCTCCCTGAGAAGGTGCACGAATGCACTTATACCTTCAGTGATCCACGATGTTTTACCTGGACCTGCTTTCTTAGTAGATACATTGCACCATAAAACAAACATAATTCGGTGTTGCAATAACACGGAAAGTGGATGTTCTACCTCAATGCTTCTCTTAGGAAACTTCTAAATGAAACCCTGAAATTTTGAGAAAAAAATGTTCAAAGTTCTGCGAGCTTATCTATGCTCATTGGATAAGTCTTTGGCGAAAAACATGAGTTAAGGTACTTCCGTCGCCAGTCAAAAGGGACATAGCGCTTCATCGGAAGAGTGAAGACAAAAATTAAACATCACATTTTGGGGGCAAATCTTGTCCGAGAATCAATTATACTTCTACTCCAGTTGGATTTTTCATAAAATCCGACTTTTCTGTAAAAAATCCGATCTGATGAAAAAATAGTCTACTAGTTTGCCTAGGGCCGCGACTGCTTTTGCAATAACAAGCATGGGTCAGTGCAAGACTGGATAACAAACCAGGGCTGCAAACCAAAGAATGCTGTATGAATAACTAATGCTTCAAATGAAATAATTGAGAAAGCTGAATGGAGTCTTTCTTTTGAATTGCGAGCGGTTTCATATGATACCAACATTTTTAATTTTAAAGGAACCACCCGTCTTCTTCCAATTCTGCCGTCCTCAAATTCCGTCGTCTTCAAATTCCGTCGTCTTCAAATTCCGTCGTCTTCAAATTCCGCCGCCTTCAAATTCCGTCGCCTACAATCAGTGTCAAAGCCAACTGTTGGATGATGAGTTACGACTAAATTGTAGTAGAATTCAAGTTTGGGAGATCGAGTTCAACGAAGTTTCAGTGAGGTTGTTTAGTACCGTACCGTACATTTACTACGTTCCCTTAAAACTTATCTTCACGCGAAAATTCTAGAATCCTGTCAAGACATCAATAGGCTCGAGATACAAAATTTCGTTTCTCTTCAAAAGGAAGAGAAATCTTTTACGTTTTCTGACCCTATAAACGAACATAATTCGGTGTTGTAAGAACGCAGAAAAATGGATGTTCACCCGCAATGTTTCTTTTGATACGAAATCCGTTCCTCTTCGAAAGGATCAGCAATTTTTTAAGTCTTTTGACCCTGACAAGAATGCATGAAATTTTCCAAAATTCTGAACCTAAATCCCTGGCTCTAAGGACTTTCAGAAACTATTTGCCACCTCGCAGTATTCTATCTGATGCTCAGAAAAATTGCTTGCAACGGCTCAGGGATAATGAGGACTTCTGAAGCCCGGCGAAGGAAAGTTTGTTGTGCTACTAAACATAGATTACAATCTAAGAAAAGTTAATGACACTTTGAATGATAGGTCCAATTAAAAAAACTCTTATGTGACTAGATTAATTAACAAGAGGAACATTTGCCTGAGGACGAAAAAAATCAGCTGATTCACTTAGGTTGAAGACCTTGAATCCACCGAAAGTTTAGAAAGGCGGGTTACCGTTACGACCGATCGTGTTACCAATCGGCTCTTATTCTCCTCTTCACAATTTAACTGCTAATGAGTATGTCGGTTCTGATTATTTTTGGTTTTTTTACTGAAATCTGAACGGATACTTCTTTTTGTTTGATGAAAAGTTAATACACGAAATTTTAAGATTCAATTAGTTCATAGCATAGATTATGATAGTCCATAATTTATGAGAGCTCTAAACTATGAAACTCTTAATCTATGTGCATAGCAAATTTTTACTTACCCCTGTTCGTTCCTCCCGCGTTCTACCCGTATTTCAGGGAACCATCACAAACATTTCTTTGCTTTCAACTGGAACAGATTTAAGGACATGTTAGATGTAGGACGTATTTCCAAAAATTGCCACTATCTCCTCTGAAAATTTGATTTTTAATGTGTTTTATTCATCGTCATCATCATCATCATCATCAGCAGCAGCAGCAGCATCATCACCATTATCACTACCGTCATCATTTCACAATCATCGCCACCGTCGTCGTCATTATCATTATCATTAATATCCTCATCACAACCATCATGATAATGCGGACTTACAAGAAGTACGTATTGACTTGCAAAAAGTATTTGATACTATTAGCCACACTGTCACCTTTAAAAAAATGTAATCGTACAGATATCTTCTATCGCCTAAATAACAGAACATTTGACATCAATGTGGGGCAGAATCTCTTCCCCAACGGTTAACAGTCTTGTGGTGTTCCTCAAGAATCAATCGTGGGCCATATCATTTTCCTATTATATATTGATAACATGTAAGAAGCCGTTAATTGTAGCCTGCTTCTTTATGCTGATGAATCCTGTCACCTCTGTGCAGATAAAGACCTCTAAACTGTAGAAAGACGACTTAATGAAAGTGCCAATCCTCTTCACCATTTGTTTATTGATAATAAACTAGTAAACTTTGGAGAAGAAAAAAAATCGATATGGGACACAAAAAGAAAGAGAGATAAGCAATAAAATTTGGGGATAAGAAGAGGGGATGCACTTATCAAGCATCATAGCAGTGCCTCATAACGTTGTTGCACTATTGATGACATCTTATCCGTTAATGGGTGCGAAAGTAATTAGCAAAATAAATGGAAAATTGATATTTCTGCATAGATGACAAGATTGTCTGGATGACTGCCTTGGCAGGCTACTGTGTAATTCCATGATACAACGTTAATCCCATCTTGTCTATGAGTGCAGTGCCTGATATCCTGTTTTTACTATGAGGTTCAATTGGATCCACGCATCTCAAAATAAGACAAGTGTATTCGGTTTTATTTTAACCTTAAAAGCAGACCTCGATAACTGTGAAATATCTTAAGAACATAAATTGGTGCATACAAAGAAAGATTTGGCCATTTAAGGAGACAGCACACCCTCCCGACCCTTGTAAAGGAGTGTTGTATAGCGGACGCAGTGATCACAGATATACACAAAGTTGTTTTACTGATTCTCGAAATGTAGCTTCTTGCTCAATGCTTGTGATGATCGAATGACACGAGTGCGTGGTTTTTATACAAGATGAAAGATGAATCTATCATCATAAATTACGTATTAACTAAATTACATGAACAAAAGAATTACGCTCACAACAGGTCTGAAGCTTTGATATCTATAGGAACCTGCACGTCTTCAGCTGGCATTGGCCATCGATTCTCACAATATCAATAACAATAGGACATATGGGTTGATCCCTCTTTTTGGCAGCAGTAGAAATCTAGAACACAAGTCCCAAAAGTTTTCAGCAAGTAATTTCAGGAGTGGAACTGTTTGGTGATGCAACGTACATTCAGTGTGCATGGGACGTGTGCATTTTGCCGTTTGGAACGCTCTAGGAGAGACTAGACGTGTGTTTACTCTGTCATTGCCAAAAATAGCGTCTTTGATTGCCTGCTTGGAGTTTGATATTGCTTAATCCATACACATGAATAAGACCCAGAAATTGCACGCCATTATATCACGTATGATTTTTCATGGTTATTTATCTCAAAGGAAGTTACAAAAAATGTCGTTTAAGATAATCGACGGGAAGGACTAAAGGATTGTTGGCTCGAATGCAATGTTTTCATATGAGTGTGTTTTAAGTCAGAATAACTTGACCGTGATCGTGACCTTTGTATGGGCGAAAGATTTATATTTTCCATCATGGTGCAGATGAGACGATATTGATTTCAGTTGTTTCAAAGAATAACAAGGGACCGATAAACTTGGCATGTTAAGTTGGGAGAGTTGCTGAAATACAACTTTCATGGCTATTTTCTTCTTTCATCCGATAATCTGAACTCCTTGCGTCTACTTCTCGTCTAGATTGTCGAGGAAGGTCTGTAACTTCAAGAGTTTCAGTCGGGGAAGGAGGTCAAACAAGGTCGAAGGATACGTGCAGACATCCAACTGTTTGGGTGTCACTATTAGGGGTCAAACTAGTCTGCTTTGCAAACCTACGAAGTTCTTCCCGCGACTGTCAGGCAGCGAAACATTTGTAGGTATGCAGCGCATGCTCAGGTTGAACGTTCTGTTTCTATATCAGTTGATGCCATTGAGTTTAAAGAAAACTGGAGAGCTAACTCCGAAACGAGGCTTGAAGCCACATCAATCTACCTTTGAAATCAT
>JAAAKL020008692.1:0-14071 GCA_010016065.2 Carybdea cf. marsupialis auct. non (Linnaeus, 1758)
GTTAGACTAACTCATAATCCAAGGAGGTTTTAGTCCCCACCTTAATGTTATACCCGTAAGGAAGATATGAACTGTATTGTGGTTAGATGTACGAAAGTATGAAATTTAGACGTGGCTCTGGTGGAAAAAGACGCCGTTCATGGCCCTAAACCCTAAAGAGCAGCCAGTAGTGAAGAGAGGGTATTTAATACTTATTGTAATAAACAAATACAGTTAATGGACCTACAAAGTTGTAAAAATAATCGAGTTATTACGGCAACTAACAGAGTTAATACAGGCACCTATAGTCTTGGCTCCTAATGCAAAAGCCTACTATTGGTTATCTGTGCTTCTAGGAACAGCCTTACCAGCGAAACCAACAATACATGGGTTATCACCACATAAGATTTCCAATCAATAAAGCAAGCCGATTTCAAACTCCAATGATACGATAAAAAGGAGACATCAATGATTACCATAAGAAACAATATTACTTCCTAAAGTGGGCATAAGACATTCTAGAGGGGTGTTGAGCGAAATTCTTGGTGCAATTGACAGTGAAAAACTCTTCCCTTCCCTTCGGATATCAGATTACTAGCAAAACTCTGCTTTCCAGTCTTACTCTAGTCCTTTACATATAAACAATTTTTAGTTTACCGTCCAACATATCAATGATCAATGAAAATAATACATTTTACTTGCATCTCCTGAGAACCTGACATGATTTTGCTACAATTTTGTTTCAAATCGTCCTGTGAGCCATACTGAAGTCCCAGAGATCACTTGTTTCCTATGCTTACGTGTTTGGCCACGTAACCACAATAGGTTTTAGCAAAAGTAGTAGACTTCAAGTAGTAATTATGTAACTACGATGCAGTAAGTGAGAGCATCACAAAATAGTTCCATAATGTACTTACGTAATTATATGACACCTGCCAGCTAAAGATTTGTGCTGATTTACGATGGAGGACCAAAAATATTGTTTACGATTACGTATGCCAGATGTCATCATGGGCAGTGAAACGCACCAAAACCTTTGGGGGCTGAGATCTGGCAACTGCCTGATTTACTATCATTTATTGATACAATGGCCGAGATTTGGATTCGTCACCTTTATATATTAGAAATTGATATATGCCACAGATTAGAAAATTAACTATCTAGCAACTCTTTGGGATACTGCGCTCCACGTGTCCCCCTCTTCCACCGCTTCTGATCAGTAAGATGAAAAGTTATCAGTCTTTACATAGGCCCAGCTAGCGTAGCTAGAGGTCATGCTTGGTAGGAGTAAATATTTCATAGCCTCGCATAGATAATGGTCAGATAGCTGAGTCAGTGCCAAAATACATCCAGGAGTTTGGTCCTGTCGTCCTCAGATGACATGACCTCCTTTTGTTTTTGGCAATGAATCTACCGGCTGGCGAGATATGCGCATGCTTAAATCGGCTTATTTTGGAGCTCAATTCCTGCCATTCTGGGGGAGCTAGAGCTGGAAGTTGTTGGTTGCATAGGATGTTTGAGTGTGCAGATTTTGTTCCATGTTTTACCAGAGTTCGACAGTTTTTATCAGAGCTGGTTGTCGACTAATCAAATTTACATTAAGTATCTTTCAAATTTTTCTTGTGTGTGACTAAAAGGGAAATCTGGTGGATTTCGGGACGAAGGGAATTTTCTGGCTACATTGCCCACCACTTTATCTTTCATGTTGTTTTTGTGCTTGAAAATTTCCTAGGGAGATTGCTTTTGAACCTTTGTACTGTTTTGCATCTTCCTAAACAGCGGCCGTGGTCTAGTGGTTAAGGTGTCGGACTGACATGCCAGAGGTTGTGGATTCGAATGCCGCCTAACCCGTTGTAAAGACTATCAGTTGGCGAAGGCAACGGGAGACCACCCCTGTAACTGTGTTCTATTCCCTGGACATTATTCACTCTAGCTGGTCATTAAACTACGCTCGAAATCGAGTATGCCACAAAAAAACGCCGCAGACATAGCCAGGACCAACTATACCTGGCTACGTCACTACACTGCTAAAATTCGGTGGAATCTTGAAGGTCATGACAATAAATAACGTTTCTATCTCCAAACTACTTTTATCAACTTTCAATCATTTTGTTTCCACGAAACCTGACCAGAGTGAAGCGTATTCAATGCCTTGTCCTATATAGAGATGAATGAACTTTCACATAATTATATGCTAATGGCTCAAGTCGGAATTGTAAACTGTGATTGAACATGCATAATTAACCAGTTAACAGGGACTAAGGATTGGTAATTTTACATAAAAGTTTTAACTTAACTAGTTCATCTCATCAGGGCCCGATCCACAGGGGTAGAACACCGGTAATTTAGAACTTAGAATATAAATAGAGATAAAAACCTAGGAACTTCGCTGGCCGGCATGAGGTCTTGACGTTACAGGGGGGTAGGGTGCAAAAGAGATGCTAGAGACTTCAGTACGTACTGTTTGGGCACGAACGGGGTCTAAATATAAAAGAAAAAATTTGACAGCATTAGTTTGTTCTTTAACGAAAAGTAGCCCTTTTCGATTCCTGGGGACGTAATATTTCATTAGTTGACCGAGAACTTCAAGTTGCCTTAAAATCAAGGGAAAATATGAGAAATAATTATATTGGGCTTCCAAATACAACTGAAGAAGTTAGATACTTAACGTATGTTGAACAAAGAATATTTTGCTTTTCTTTTATGGTTTTTATTTCAATGATTTTTTTCAAAAATGAAAACTAGTACGTATATCATCCATGAATAATTGCCACAAGTTACTAGTAAAGACAAACGAATTTATTTGATCGATTGATTATTCAACATTACCAGCAATTTCAATATTTAATCTTAATTGAATGCAACAATGACAACGCCCCTGTCGATAGATCAAAATTGACCTTCGCTCCCCCCACACCCTCGATAATCTGCCCAAGTGTACCCCCTGGTCAGAGAGGTGCAATTGGTAGCATGTCTGTGATGCTTTAGTTGCAGTAAGGGGACATACGTCTTCAAAAATTTAAATTTTCTTTATTTTTAAGACATCAGCAAGCTTTCGAGGGAGCGAAATTTTTCAGGAGAGGGTTGCCCATAGAACCCTAAGGTCCTGAGTAGGAATGCAAGCATAACGATCACCATCTTTCAATGAGCAATATCAACTGGTGAATAGTTTCTCATATACCCCATGTTATATTCCACATTGAATAGGAAATGGGGATAAAAAAAATGTTTTCTGTACTATGTTTTCTTGCTGATTTTATCAACATTTCACAAATCATGGCGTCACAGAAGAGACGTGGTCCTACTATTTTGTACATAATCATTAAATTTCTTAGGAAAGATCAGGGCTGGCGAAATGGGTTTAGAAGTGGGGGGAGGGGTGTGTGTGTGTCAATGTAACTATTTTACACCCACAATATTTCAGATCAAACTTGCCCCCGGCCCCCTTGTTTTGCCGGCCCTGAGGATGGTATGCAAATGTCGTAAACAAGAATGAAAGGTCACTTTACAGGGCTATTGGGTCCTACACTAATGGGCAAAATAAATCTAAAAGTAATGTAATACATTTGTATACTGTGGTTTGTATTTTAAAGTTCGAATACCTGGATTTGTGGTGAACTACTTTGCGCTCGGTGACGATTTTATGATATAAACATTGTTATTGGTCTCAGTCCCCGCCTCTGCGTTCATTATAGCTCCTCTGGTCCGAGCAACTTTGAGAAAGTACTAGCTTAACAACCTTAATCATGAAAATGTTTTAGCACACAGAACACGCCAAGAGAACCGGCAGGAGTCTATCCGGTTAAGGCAGTACTTACCAACCAGTTTCACTCTGTGTCCCTTGTACCAGTTTTATTTGAATCCATTTGCATCAACACCCGCTCTACCCCCCAAAACCCCCATAAGATGATTCAAGTTTTTACTAATCACTATAATCAAACCTTTGCTGAAGAGAATACCCCAAAGCGGCTGCACAAGACAGATTTTTACAGTTTAGATACAGTATCCTTAGTAACAAATATTTGCTCCTCGGCGCAGCCTTTTAGGCATCAAACGTCTTCTTTACGTGCAAAAAATCCTCCAGTATCCCCAGAATGTCTCAAAACACACGCTGGAGGGAGCTACTTGTTTTAAGCCCAGAATCAGATGTTACTCAGTGGTGTAACTTGGGCTGTTTCGATTAAGAGATCTCTCTTCAGTTGGAAATTCGGTCTAAATCTAACTTATCTGGACGGTGTTATATCAGCGGCAGTATGAAGGTAAATGGAGAAAGTGTGGTGCATCCAATCCATCAAGATGGACTAGACTCATAAAATCAAAGTTTTCATGACATTTGATCTTCCGATGACAGAACCTACTGGTGCACAGCTCATCTGGATGATTCGTTGATTTCACGTTGTTTTCAAGCCGTGTTGATATGAATCCACGCAAGTAACTGGTCAAGAAAACAATTTTGATTGTTTATCGCTCCAACTGTGCCTGCATCTAGGCAACTGGCATTTTGAGCAACCTGCCTAATGACTTCTTGTTAACAAAAGAAAAAAGAAAGGGTTGGAATTGACAATACAGTACTCACTGAATGGGCACTCATTCATTGAACTCGCCGGGTTGTACTGTACTCTATCCGCAACGTTTCCGCTTAACGTATTTAGTCGTGTGATTATCGATTATCGTCTATTCGATTTCGTTAAATTCTAGTGTAATTATCGTACGAAGTCTTCACTATCTACGAACATCGAAAACAAAATATGGAGAGCGGAAATCAGAAAAAAGCTGACGTCAAAAAGCCAGATGGCCAGATTTACAGTGGCACTAAAGAAATAAGGTACACTGTCCATGTCCCTATAAAGCGAGCCTTTCATGTAATGAACTCTCAGTTTTATGGACCATTTCTTCTCTCTAAAGAGAGCAAAATAAAAACTTAATTCGTCGAAACTGATGGTTACTGATGAAATAGATGTTCGTGTGAAGAATTTTCTTCTCTTTCAAACTTTGTCTCAAGCAATGAGAGCTGCTCTTTGATAATCCTCTATATTTTTTAGTTTATAATGTTACCACGAGGTCCAAGAACCATAAGTGTTCGTTCTGGATATAGTTTCACTCCTTAACAAGTGTAACATTATTCTCTGATGTCTCCCTTCTATTTCTTTGATCAAATGGTCCATAAGAGTCCCTGAGCAAATGTTCCTTCCTCCCTTGATCCTGTCCTACTGGGGGTGAGAGTTGGGGTAGGTCCCTTGCATGTCATGTTTTGGTTACATGTTTATCTCGGGGGGTGGGGTAAAAACGCTGAAAACGTCAAGGCGAGACCTTTGTACGATGAAAGACCATGGATTTTTACTTGTTATCCATAAGACACTATTGGAGGGTATCATTGACCCTGGTTTGTAGGTGACGTGGAGTTATGGGATAGTTTTTTGGCAACAAGGTTTAAGTGGGGTTCGTCAGTACCATTGCGCTCGACAAAATAAACATGTCTAGTTTGGTACAAGTGATAGTCCTACAAATGCTCTCCAGTGTGAACACTTGTCACAGAAAACAGAATTTCTCAAAATGTATTCGGGAGAAGGTTGATGGGCTTTGGACGGGATTATTGCTGGTTCAGGTAGTAGTCTTTCCATGATCAAGTAACACAGTAAAGGGAGGCTGGTCTCCGAAGTTGTGGAGGACTGGGTGCTTATTTCCACCCATAAAACCAAATAGAAATATAATGGTATTACTATGGTAGTAAGGTGATTGCAGCATTTTGATGTTATCCCCGTCATTTCAAAATCAGAGGAGTGTACAGCCTTTAAACTTTATGTTATTTTAAAAGATACTTTCATTGTAACTGTCGTCAGCAGACCACTTTATGCTTTGCCATCCGACTGCTAAAAGGCCATACATTATTACTCTTCCGAAGAATCCGGAAACGTTGCATGACCCTGACCATACAACTCCCAAGTTTCATTTCTGATGGGCGATAGCGGGGTCGTTTAGAATGACCTAGTATCCTGGGTTGCATTGACGATAAATCCTGGAGGGACTGAGGAGGATTTTTCTAGTTTTCTCCCTGAAGCAACGATCATGGAAATAGAGGTGTATATATTTTCACCGTTAGACAAATTTCTACTATAGCTCTACGTTATGGTTGCATTATTGGGGCTTTAATTTTTAATGGTGCAATGCTTACTCTTTGATACAATACTATGATCCCTTCTTCAATTTTATTCAATCTATGTCTTTGACAATAAGATCTTCAGAAAATCGTCAGTATCAAGACGTAAAGGTATAAAAGCTGATGTATAAAAAACATTCAACTTTAAACTGCTACAAATTTTCATGGATCGTGCGGATCAAAATTTCAACAGGCATTGAACTCGAAGTACTGGTTACACTGAGAGAGCTTTCATTCCTTTCGTTTGCAAGAAAACTGTTGGTATGCTTGAATTGTTCTTTTGCTGCATAACAAGTAAGGGAAAGAAGTCCAACTGATGTTTTGCATACCCTAGTACAAAAGGTGACGCGTTAACAAGTATCTATCGTTAGTTCAACTTAAAAATTCTCCTCGCCTTGAACCTTCAAAATTCGATTTTTTAAAACCGTGTTTATTCGCTAACTTAGAAAGACTGACAACATGCACAAATCACCCGTCCGTTTTCACTTATTCATCGCTGGACTCAACTTTAACACAACTTTTCCCTTGTCAAGTGGCATCAGCTGGTTCCTTCGCAAGGCTACGATTTATCGTTCCTTCTTCACGGAAACGATGAAAAGTATCGTTGAGTCCGCATTTTATGCTTGGCGTCAATGAAGCAAAGCGAGGCCGAGTGAGTGAATGACCGAGTGGTGACATCTGACATTGTCATTCTCCACGGGGCTGTCTGCAATCACCGCTGCTGTGACCATCGCCAAGAAAATCTCTTACCATCAAGAGCAGCTCGCTCTCTGGTACATTTCCTAAATGGACTGAGTTGCTACAGAAAACCTGTAAGGTGGTTAATTTCCATCCAGATAGGCATTTACTCTGTTTTACTCCGAGAGGTCGCGACTACTGGCACGTTTTCTTTGTCCTTTTCTCAAGTGTCGTTGTCAAGAATTTTTTCTCAGGAAATCAATTTGTTCGATGGACAGTAAACATGCGATTTTTATAAGATCGATCTCGAGTGACAGTGAACGGTATGACCTTCACAGAGGACAGGAATTGCATTCTTTTGGTGATATGCGGCTCTCATAGTTGGAGATAGGGACCGTTTGACTTTGTTTGTATCGAAAGTTCAAGTGGAAACTGGTGGATGACCACGGCGCAGGAACAGTTGTCTGAGGTAGTATGAGTAAAGATATTTTGCAGCTGTTTGTTGCGAATCCAAAGTAGTCATTGTTGATGATCTATAATTTATGCCAGATCCCAAATAGTCGTTGGACTAGTAAACTGATCACCTCGATATATATATTTTTCGTAAGTTTGGTTTATTTCAAACGTCCTGCTATATCATGTCATCTTATTGCAGTGAAATTCCTCTGGGTATTGCGGCCACCCGGTAAGGCTTATTTTGTCTACATGACAGGTTTTGGTTTGTCTACTGCAATTAGCTTATACTTGATCTCGATCTCAAGAGCAATTGAAGATCTCATTATTTTAGGTCAAGTTTGTAAAAAATAACATCGTTAGCCGGCACAAATGTCGCAGGCAATGCGTTGGACGTCAACATGATGCCAGTGAACAGGTGCTGTTATTTCCCGAGCCTTATTACCATGCATGAAGGCAGAGGACTATATTTTGTAACATGCACAACTAAGTCGAAGGCATCGGCGAAACGTTGTACAGATCGATGTACAAGATGATAAGATTTGTGAAACAGGGACTTCGTTGATCGTAAAAAATATAAACGCCTTCTGGGGAAACCCCACGACACGCTTTCTACGTTTTGAGGGTTCTCCGCTAGCATGACGATCTGCCGTATGAAAACTGGTGTCATGAATTTCTGATCTGGTCATCCGTACAGTGATCATTTACGATAAATCGATGTGCTGTCGTGTGAGTTAAGTAACTCGTATTATGCCCGTTTCATCGCCAGAGTACATCAGAGTACAAAACATGATATCATTTCACAATGCTGGACAATAATACCGCACGTGGTTGGAAAATATACTTGTGTCATCTCGATTAAGGTGATCGATGGCTTAGTGATTAAAACCCTTGGCGTAGATTTTAATTTAAACCGGCCAAAAATACGAAGTCAGTCTTAGTAATTGTCGTAAATCAATGTTTGATTGCCTGTTCATTGATTTCAAATATTGCACTAACGACGCGGTATGATTTTCCATCTCATTCAAATTTTTGTTAGCATTGTTATTATCTCCGTTGTTCACTCGGAGGTAAGTTTTACAAAAGTTTTTACTGAATGCAGGTTTCTTACTAGTTTGAATGGGTCTTGTTTTGTCATTTCCAGGCTGTGGATAACCCCGTTCACCTATGGCATCAACAGTAGCTACCCGCTTTGAAGACTCCTGCCTGAAATCCGGTAACAAAAGTTTCTTTGATGACCCCATTTCAGAGTTTCCTTCACCAAAGAAGCGCATTTCCGGCGAGACTGCGTTTACCTCATGTCATTTTCAACAAAACGAGAAATTCCTATTCAGTAAAACAGGACGCTCTTTGCTTCAAGTGTTGTCAAAATGTGATTTTCGCGTTCGCCAGGGGAAATCCCGCTACCGGAAGAGGAGTGACATGAGCCCCCTCCAGCTGTCTAAGGTGCGGGAGAGGGACCGATTGAACCAGCAACGAAGACGTGCCCGATGGAGAGGCAAGCAATACAGCAATGGTAGTCTATCAAGTCGAAATGGTCTTTGCTACAGAAAGCAAAGGTCCGAACTCCCGTATGATGAATTGCTACGTCTGAGAGAGAAGGAAAGAGTTGCACAACAAGCCAGGAGGCAAAAATTGCGACTTTTAAAGGTAGCATTACTTTTTCATGTTCATTATTAACCAGCCTTTGGTGCACTGGTATTTTAACATTTCACTGTGGCCTTTTTTCTGGGCGACACACACACCTCTTAAAATCAATTTTATTGTTTTTTGGTAAAAACTTGTACAATCCACCAATATCTCATTCTGCCATTCTGCCAGCCTGGGTTGCAATTTTAACATTTTAACGTTCTTGGCTTGTTTAAAGATATAGTGAAATTAGTATGTTTACTATTTTGGCATTATTACATGGTTAGCTGTCATTTTTTGCAGAACTAAAGGAAATAGATTTTGTGATCTCAGAACAATAATTAGTAAATGACATCACTGTAATTCTATGCAAAGCGATTTGTAAAGTTTAATGGGTGAAAATGTATGATCTCTTCGTATAAGGTGCAATTAATTCAGATAAAGTATAGAGAATTATAAAGGGAGGGTCCAAGAGACCCCCAGGCTATTCAGGGGGTGATGAGACCCAGGCCTTGCAAGGTTTGCTCAGGTTTTATGAAAAGTTCCAAAAAAGTATGCAGTCTTCATTAAACACTCTAGGTGATGTGTAAAAGAAGACCAATTCCCTGTGCTTTGAAACAATAGTATGGCACAAGGGCAATGAAAATTAGGTCATATTCAAATTCAGGATATTTTTGCTACACTATCTCTGTCTCTGTGGTAAAATGTTAACACACTTGAATAATCAAACTAAACTCCCTTTATCCCCTCATGATGTGCCTTGACAAGACAGTGGACTTGTCCATATATAATCCAGAACAGTGACTGGGGGGACGGGGGGGGGGGGGAAGTCTGCCATGTCTCAGAGAGATCAACATTGCTGTCTATGTAAATCAGTATATAGAATCTTCTGTTTTAATCCCTAATCCAGAACAGTAGTAGACATTATGACAGCCTATTAAGAAAATATACTCTCTTGTACTTTACTTGTTTAAATCAATGTAAGGTAGTATTAGTCCTTTTACAGGGTTGGCAATAACCATGTCTTTAATTTTTAAGGATTTATTAATATTAAACAAGGTTTGTAAACAATTTGGTCTGGTTTAGCTTTGAATGGCAGTCATGTTCCCAGGTACACAGTTCTTTCGTACAAAAGCTTGATATTGTTGAAGGCATGGCTAGACAGATTTGCCTTACTATTTTCTGCATCTTGATATGCTTCAGTAAAAGCCATACATACATGGGTTTTATCCTAACCCCTTTCATGGGTAGTGCACAGTGCAAAAAGGGCATCAATTTCATAACCATAGAAAGTCTTGATAGGAAGGTTGTTAAATTTTTGATACTGTTATATCAATTCAAAAGTGTTCATTATGCACATTTTACTTGAAAAGGGTGTTCCCCACTCTCTTAGGCCAGGCAAAATCATAGAGCACATCAAGATGGGGCTCACAAAGGAAGCCCCTTATTATCAAACTATT
The DNA here is from genome assembly GCA_010016065.2 of Carybdea cf. marsupialis auct. non (Linnaeus, 1758). Lineage (NCBI taxonomy): Eukaryota > Metazoa > Cnidaria > Cubozoa > Carybdeida > Carybdeidae > Carybdea > Carybdea cf. marsupialis auct. non (Linnaeus, 1758). The sequence continues at coordinate 10,357 of JAAAKL020008692.1, forward strand.
TTAAAGCTGGGGTTAATCATAGGTATTTTTCTGCATTTTTGTTCCTCATTTTTGAGAGTCTGTAAATAGATCAAATTACATAACACCTTTACGGAATGAATTGGTCCTTAAATAGGTCTGCCTCTATGTATTCTGTACCTGTCATTGATCTCTTGCATTATTGGCTGCTTAAACCACAATAATTGGACAGGTTATTTTCTTATCATAGTAAATGTCCTTGGGGATTCAGTGCTTCTTTTGTTACATTTTAGTGGAATTATCCTAGGTGACACTAACTTGACCACAGAAATGACCCTTTTACTTGCATTACATGGTTGTGTGCGATGGCAGCTGATGAGGCTATATGAAGAAGTGACCTTACCAGTTTGGTGTCAGAGGGAAAGTGTCTCCCAATACTGATGATCATGGCCCCTGTTATCAGTAAATGAATTGGAAACTGAGTGGCTTCCCCACACAGAATTGGTTTCCTACAAATTTTGATGTAGCTAAGAATCTTATAGGAGCTCTTTAGATGGCTAAATAACAGTTTTGATTTTAGCAGTCTAATGTAGGGTCATGTGTTTTGACATAATATTGAGTGTTACTGATAACGTATATGGGAAGGAGGTCAAGAGATATAACTGAAGTACTAGTGTAGTTTATAACATCAGTTTTAATTGTGGAAGAAAATGCTTTAAGAGTTAAGCAGTAAAAATATACAAGATTGTTAACTTTTCATAAGTTATAGTTTTTGTATTGAGGCTGGCTAATGTTGATAACACATCTTGGAGAGATAACTCCTGGCAGAAAGCAATGGCACCAAGTTGAGATGAGGCTAAAGCCTATTCAACAGTATGAATGTCTCAGGTCTGCACTAGCTCAACAGTCTAGGGTGTAAGGAGATGTAGTAACAGGTGATTTGTTTTATACTGTAGGCTAATGTGAGGTGGTTGAGTTACACTTGTTGAATGGGAGTTGCCAAGGTACTTGTAGGCCTAACCTCTCATGAAAAGAATTAAACGGATTTCAAAACAATTACTTCATATAGTTACATCATTACAATAATGTTATTCTCGTGATTACTCGTTAACTTGAGTCATCACAGGCATTGCAGCATCTTTACATTTGTTTTCATATTGTGCGCTGTTATAACCTGGAGAATGCTGAGAAGTTCAAGCCTAGTAAGTCCAGTACAATGAGAGCACTCCTTGACTTATGTTCCCAATCTCATTCTAACTGACCAAGACATCATTTACATTTCATTTTATTACTTAGGTATTTCACAACATCACAACTACTGATGACTTCCGCTTTAGCTAATATAAGCTTACACAAAAGACATGTGGTGACCTGATCACAAAACACTGATTACACAATAATAGTAGACATTAACATACAGGTCAAGGTTCAATTTACAACATGCACGACAGTCAATAGTATAATAGCATATGATGTAACTTGTAAACAAATGTACTGATACTTGCCTGATCATTTGTAACCACACTTAGATCACACTGCCTCAAATGTAAAATAAGTATCCTTTCAGCTATCTTCATGAGTAATTGTACAGAATGTATGTTCCATATTTTAGTTTGCCATATATACAGTGTTCTTTGACTGGTTTAATCAGTTGTGATTGACTGAAGTAATCGTAAACGGTCAAAGACAGCATTACTACTGGATCTACTGTAGGCATTCATTCATAGAGTTCAGCCAACTATTGCCTAGTTAATGGCATCAGATATTGTGATCCCTTTTTTGTATAATATATACATTTAAGTACTGGCACAGTGCAGAACACTAACAGCAACTTGTATTTTTTTTATTGTATTCACCCTGATCAAGGCCGAAGGCACTTCAAGGAACAGGTTACTTTTCCTTTCCGGATGACAATCTATTCATGCTTACTTTTTTATGATTACTTTTCATGCTATTTTATGCTTGCTATTCTTGGTATTCACACATGTAGTCCCCCCTCTGTCCTATCTCTCGAAAAATAGTTTCCCATTTTATGAGAGCAGATGATGGACCACAGTACCTCCAGGATCGTGGCAGGCAAGCTCAGGGTCGGTTCGAACTCACGACCCTTGGTGTGTGAGTCTGACACTCTGTCAATATTCCACTACTGTGTTTCCCATCAATTCACATACCACTAACATATATTGATTGGTAAAAGAATACAGTAGGCCTATCGGCTGCCCACACCAACTTTTAACTGATTCTCTCCATGACAGAGCTTGATATATATCAAAAGTAATACTTCCATTTTAGCTCTCTTTTGATGGGGTGTTTTCATGTCTTGGGGTGGAATCATGATAAGATAAAATGTCTTGAAGTAAACACAACTTTTAGAAACATATAATTTTGTTTCAACATGTAACAAAAATGATAATTCAGTTTGATTGTGGTCATGATGATGATAGGGATGATGATGATGATGATATCGATGATGATGATGATTAAGATTATGATGATGGTTGTGGTAATATTGGCCATGTTTATTATCTGGTGAGACTTAAAAGGTTGATTTGTGGCTTTAATAATTATTGTTATTATTTACAATAAATATCAAGTTTCTATGTTAATTTTGTCGATTGCAGACAGAGTCAACAGAACAACAGATAGAAAGAAATGTTAATAGGAGTGAACAGGAGGAAATAGACCACGAACATGATAAATTGCTTTGTGAAGAGGTAAGAAATGAAGCACATGTGCTGTTTCTTGATTATGTTGTTGCTTCCATGATCTTGTGTTTAAAGTCATTTGAATGTACATAAAGTATTTAATCGGAGGGACCAGGCTTGTAAATGATAACAAAACTGTTTCAGAATACTGTTTCATTACAAAGTAGCTCTAAAAAGTAAGTTAAATTTGTGAAACTATTTATTTGACATAGGCTAATCACCTGGTATAACCATCATAAATACGTCACCTGTCATGCTGTATTCTACATTAGGTTTTGAACAGCCTGTATCAAATCATGAATTATTATTAGAACGTAGATTAACCCCGTACTGTTAGCCTCACTGAAAACCTGTGAGCATTGCTACTATTTATTTTCTTACTGTAATTGCTAATCAGTTGGCTACTAAGCATTGGCATAAAAATATTTTCTAAATAATTACAGATCTTTAAGTGTGTAATGTATCAGTTAAATTCATAACAAATATTCACAAAGCCACTGCTGACTTATGTATATTTTTTGTATAAGAGAAAAGAATCAATTTTCAACCTTTTATTTTTAGACATCCATAAATTATTAAATACTACATTTTATTTGAATCCTTATAACTATTCAAGCCTTCCAGCTGTTTAGTTAAGAATTATTATCTTATAAGGGACCTTAAGTCTATGAAGTCCATGAAAATTACACATTTTCACATCCCTGTTACTGTTTAGTAGGACAGTGAATGTGGTGATTAGGAGCATCCAGCACTTTGCTGTGTAAACTTCCTGACTTAGTGACTACTCCAAGGATTGTTTCTTTAATTATTCTTACTAATTTTGTTAATAAGATAAGATAAGATAAGGTAAGGAGTGTTCATTAAAGGAAGACTAACCCCCTGTTTATCCCTCCCGTCATCAAAATATTGACTTCCATGAAGTTTTTTTATGCCTTCAACTCCCCCCCCCCCCCCCCCCCCCCCCCCCCCCCCACCCGACCCCCCCCCCCCCCCCCCTCTTCTTCTCCCCCCCTTCCCACACCGCCCTGTTTTTTTCTTTCCCCCCTCCCCCC
>JAAAKL020008693.1:0-15707 GCA_010016065.2 Carybdea cf. marsupialis auct. non (Linnaeus, 1758)
CGTACAACGTTTATGCAATCCTCGATCCCTGTCACATGCTAAAGCTAGCAAGGAATTCATTAGCCGACATAGGAATTGTCAAGTCCCCACAAGGAGCAAAAATTGAATGGAGTTCTATTAATGAAGTACATAAAATCCAGAACAGCTAGGGCTTTAAATTGGGAAACAAATTCGTTCAAATATGTTCTGAAAAAGGTGAGGTGTTCGTCTTGCCGTTCGTGCTTGATGGGACATGTCAAAACGATCGACCATACTTATATTTCGTCCTGTGCAGTGGACATAAGAAATCCGTCAGCATTTCCTATGTACATCAACAATGGAGGCCTGACAATTCCATCAAGCACGGTATTTCGTATACTGGAAGCTAGTGAGCACATATTCAAAGCAACCATCTGCAAAGAAGAAAATAAAAATAAGTCTAAGCTGAGCTAAGGGCATCAAAACAAAGATGGTATTAGGAGTACTAAAGAGATTCCGGGCAGAGGGCTCATCTTTACAGCTATTTCAGGACCACCCTCCAGGCTACAATGAAATCTTCTTCGAAGAAGATCATCAAAGGTGACTAACAAAGATAGTTTCCATAAAATATTTTAAACTACAACTGTTTACACATGCCAAACGGTTCAATGACAATGTTGTTAGAAATGGGAACGCCAGCCTACGGCACAAATTAGCAAAGATCACTCTGTTCAAAAATCAGTAATTTTTCCTAGCTCGACTGCGTCAGAAAATTACTAAACACCCAAAAGTCAACATGCAACCATAATTCAGATCATATAGGATACAGTAACTGCCATTGAATTCTACATAACAGTTGGTCTAAGTGCAAGCACAGCGATTCCCATATCAAACATTCAAATGGACAGTACACTCGTTTTAAGTTTATATCAGTAATATTCCATACAGAATATAACAAACTCAGTTAAATTCATTGTATGAGTTAGTGTACAACGACAGTTTATCTAATCGAGTGGTTCGGAACATAAAGTGTTGCTTACCGTACCGAGATGCTGGTCTCCACGTCCTCCATGTTTACCACTCCATTTTGTTTGCGATTGAAAGCCTTTCACTGAATAATAGCAAATGTAAACTCCCTAGTTTCACTTTGAAAGTCAGGTTATGATACATTTACTTTGGTAAGACTTTCCTCTGCTGATTGACTGTGATTCTATTTGAAGATAACCAGTTTCCTAATGCACGTCATTCCTACGATTGAGAGACATCTTTGCATGTGTATACGTGCAATGTCTGCGCACATGGATGTCCGATTATGTTTTGAGTTGATGGAGAACAATAGATTTCTCGTTCCAGTCTTTTTATATAGAGTTCAATGCCACGATTACGTGGATCCCGGGATCAAATCCTGATAGCTACAGACGTATCAACAATTGTAAGTTTCTATTTTCCTAGCGATGTGTGGGGCTTACGGAATTATGCCGAGTTTAGATTGGTCGGGTTTGACAGTTCACTCTGGAAAGCACTGATCTCTATAAAACACTGGATTGAGCATCTTCCGTCTCAAAGTGAAGTCAATCGTTTAGCGCCATTTCAATCCTTATTCAAACAAAACCTGCAAACAATGTTACCTTATATGGTGGACCTCCACGCACTTAATTTATGGGGACGTTGTGACGACACCTTTTTGCTGTTAGAAACAATGGAAAGCTCGATTCAGTCTTTGTTAGAGATCATTGTTGGAAAGCCCCTCCCTCCAACCTCCGACGTAATTAGCCCCAACCCCTTCGGAAACTCCTCTGTACGCCACTGTGAGTATCATGCCCATAAAACATGCTAATAACTTCAATTTGTATGGTTGCCAAAGTAGCCAAGGTAGCCAAACTTGCTAAGGTTGCCAAGGTTGCCAAGGTTGCCAAGGTTGTCAAGGTTGCCAAGGTTGCATGAAAACACTGGTGACAGAAAAAGGGGACCAAAGCTTTCTAACTATTCACATACATGTGGATTGGGTTACCTTTTGTTGACCTGTTCTCTTTGTATCTGTAATTAAAAAACTGCCATTCCCTGTAGTGCCACTGCATGAGCGACCATTTCAACACTTAGAAATTAAGTGTCATATCAAGTGGAATAGGTCCTGAGCTCAGAGTAAACCGAGAAGATGAATCCCACTTTAATGTACATCGAAGTACACGTTGAAAACGTAATCAGTCTCTCTGTGTTTTCTTTGCTTATTATTTTGTTGTAAGTTAAGTTGGCTTTTACAAAATGATAATAACTGTCTTTTAGTCCTATAAGTTGCCCAAATTTTATGCAAATGAACACCAAAGGCAACTGAGGAAGATAGTCACAATGTTATTGGTAACAGTCCAGGGACGAGAGAGCCATAATATGATGATGTTAGTCGGAGACTAGAACCAGTCAGTTCTGGGTAGATGAATTTTTTACCTTATATATCTTCTTTCTGTAAATACAAACTGTTTGTAGCGTGAATAAAATCTAAAGATAAATTTAGGTAAATACTACTTGTTTGTGTTTCCTTGTTTTCAAGGATATATCATAAAACAATGCCTTAGTTAACTTAATCCTTTTAAGAAATTGTTACATCTCTAGAACAGTCTACTTCTAATGCGATTCACAACAATTAAAATGGTTGCTTTCTTCCCTTTCCACTGGCAGAAATACTTCTTGCTGTCCAGATGTGTAAATATATTACTCTGTAGTCAATGGTTTCCTGCTGTGTGCCCTCGGCAGTTACTGTTATGAACGTAGTATGATAAAACATAGGGCCTCTCCTCTACTTTCTTCCTTCTGCAGTGGCTTAATGTCATTTTTATTTTTTTTCTCTTTAGCTTTTGGTATCAGAGAGAAAAGAGGCAATTGCATTGTTTACGATAAATCAATGAAACTGTTTCTGTATAAGAAACCATGTACTGAAAAATTTTGCAGTAACAAGAACGGACACTTAGTTCAATATGGCAGTAAAATGTGTCTTGATACAGGTGTAAACAATATAATGAATCTGTCAAGCTGCAAGGATGTTAAAACACCAATCCACTACAACACAACAACTAACGAACTACAAAGCAACACGACCGACAAATGTGCTGTGTCACCAGCTGGGACTTCGCCACCAGGAACCGGAATCCCTGTCATGTTGTCGGGGAAATGCACTTCCTCTTTAAAATTTGAAAAAATATGACAGTGATTTTACCAAGAACATTCCATTATTTGATTGCCCTACGCATTGGCTTGAACAATAATACAATCAGCGTCATTGTATGTTCGTTATACGCAGAACAAGGAAACCATACTTTTGTTACAGGCGTACGAAATATCTGTCCAAAACAATAAACTCTTCAAACACATTTTTACTTACTAGTGATTCCCTCAGACTGACTGTACAAAATTGCTTGTATATGCTTTATATTTATTTACAAATTCGAGTATTCTATTCACAGATTAAAGAGTTACTGGAGCATAGAGCACTTTAAGATCGGATAATCTTCCTGACGTCACCAATGTATCCTTAACGAATAGCAACCTTACTTTCTTGAACTGAAGGCAAGGAACTTCCCCACTAGGCCGCTCTTCGTATATGCTGAAGTCCTGTATTATGAGAGGGTTGGACTATATCTTTTACCCTGTTTTAAAATTTTTAATAGGTGTTGTCCATCCATTGCAAGGCAAGTCACTTTAACCAAGAAGCTTTGTGAGGCTCTCAGTTAGGTATGCCCCTGGTCGTAAATCTATTGAGTGCTACATTAACTGTCACAATAAACAACTACGAGTCCGCTTAATACTTCCAACCTATTGCAACAAGAATTGCTGGAGATATTGCTCTGATTTGTTCCCAATTACTTTCTTATCTTATGCGAAGTCACTTGCAACATGGCCAGTGAGCCACGATAGTTATAACAGTTGGCAATGTGTGATAGTACACTCAGTTTTAATAAGTAGCAGACTTGATAATCCATATCACGAAATCCACAAAGTTAATGGGCGAGGGTCAACAAAAAATAAAAGAAAAAAAAGAAAGTTTAACATTTCAACATTGTGGATAGGTTTTGGTGGTGACATACAATATCTCTTTAAGAGTCCCACCTTTTACAGCTTGCATTTTACAAGGAAATTTGCAAGAGATAGTGGTAGTACTATTGTCATGTGCAAAGCACTCAGAGGTATTGTACCATCAGTGGAACAACCATAAAATTGTCTCTGACAGTATGATAATTGCTGAAGTCATTGCTAAAAGTTCTAGCCATGGTATTACTTCCTAACTGCGTACCATTCCGCAGCAGACTGCTGGGAAGAGAAAGGGTGAGGGAGATCGTCCCCGTCAATAATCCAATCGCCCTTCGATAACTTTTCTCCTGAATCAAAAAAAGGCTTGCAATTTATAAAACATTAACAAACTAGAAATCGGCAAGCCAATGCAGAGGGAAAGCGATGACGTCACAAATCAAAAGTTTTGGAAATAGTAAGATTTGACTCCAGATATATAAAGGAGACCATGGAATAGGCCTTTCCCCCAAAATACCAGACCTGTACTGTATATAGTATCTAAACTAGAGGTGTTTGAATCTCTCTGGTCATAACTTTGTTGATATTCCTTGGTTCCCTACGTTAAGAACTAGCATAAAATAATAGGATTTTGTTAGAGAGATTTAAAACTATGAACCCTAGTAAAGTTAAACACTCTCAATTTTGGCCATTGACGTTCTTACTAATGATATAGTATATAGTATATTTTCTATAATTCAAATATTTTCAATTTCGTGACGTCACAGTATGTAATTGCTTATTCGGCCTTCACATTTACCCTCAGAATACATTCTTAATTCTATAACATAATAGCCACCCCTTTGATTAGAGGTCAAAATTTGCATTCAACCTGCGATCGCCTGCCAGGTGTTCGCTCTTGGCACAACTAACAAAATCGTCATAAGCGGAAAAGTCATAAGTCACACGACCTGCATGTGACGCACTATCAATGTAGCAGGTAATGGCAAACTCATTCGGAGTAGGAGCAGCAGCAAAGACAGTATTATCAGTTTCCATATCATCTTTCCCAATACTGAAATATTTAGTGTATAAACATTATCAGCAGAATCATTGAAAGTCTTATCAGTCTGCACGCCCGGTTTTTAGCATCATTAACTGTTCATGATAACTCATGTTAATGCAAATTTGTACAGAAGGGCCCCACAAAAACACCGCCATAACTCGTGGACAGGGTTAAGTTCAAATACTGAAGCACTCTGAGCAAAGTATAGGTATGTAAGAGAAAAGCATATTTTCCATATGGACAGTTTCGTGTTAGAACAGATTCTCGAGTTAGAACTTTGCTCTTATGTAACTAAGACCTTTCGTCGAGCGTTTGACAAAAGAGGGACTTGGAATGGTAGACTGGTACGTACAAAGCTCTGTATATTTCATGATGCCTGGAACAAAAAGGTCACATTTATGTCTAACAAGATTGTATATCAAAAGGAAAACGATATTTTGAGAAAACATTAGGTAGAGTAAATACTCATTTGTCCTTACTATTGGGTTCATATTAACATGCGCATTTATTTCATATCATTAAAGTTTCTCGTTTATTAATATTATTAACAAATAAACCACATACCATTAGATGATGCATATCACGACATTTTTTCTAATTGGGCATAAATGCCTTAAATGCACAGTGTTTAAATGGAATTATTTACCATCTTTCTGTATTTTATTATAACGACCTCGTTTCTGATACATCGTTTGAAAGAGTGTACCTATGAATAGGAGTAAAATTGTAACAAATTGATCCCGAATACAATGTATTTACATTATTTTAAGAAGTAACTACTACAAGAATATTTTAGACGATTGTGATTATCTGCGCCTTTGACAATTTTAGTATGTCGGATCCCTCGATTCGTTATGTAGGCTACTTGTACGTATGAAGTAAATGAGGAATGATTTAACTTTGAATCGGTGGAGGTGTCAACTTAAAAGGCAGATTTTTATGTCAAGTTTGATTCAGACAGAGAAATGCAACATTTGAATCCCGATTTTTACTTTTTTGCCACATGAAGCAACGCCAATCAAGATGACGCCAGTGTGGTAGAGGAGGTGAAAATAGTGGCACAAAAAGCAACAGCAAAAGTAGTCACTTTTTTCTTTGCCACATGAAGCAACGCCAATCAAGATGACGCCAGTGTGGTAGAGGAGGTGTAAATAGGGGCACAAAAAACAACAGCAAAAGTAGGTAAAGAAACAAAACTAAGAACAAAAAACAGTACTAATGACAAGAAAAAAAGAGGGTAGAATGCTGTCAACAATGAAATAAGAGAGCAATTGCTATAAGATTAAAAAACACATCAACAACAGAAAGAGAAACTGCAATTAGACGTACATGAATGTCAATTGAGTAAAAACGATAAAGCGCATGAAGAAAAAGGAGAACAAAACTTAGATGTTTATAACATGTACATGGTCTCCAAGGGCACCTAAAGCAAAATGTCAGCTTCTTACTATCCCTGACAAAGCATTTCAAAAGGATGAAACTCCAAAGAAAAATCAGAGCAAGAGTCTTATAGTGAATTGAATTTCTCCCATGTCAAACGAAACTAAAGGGATGGTACCTGTGCCCAATTGTACGTAGACCCTCTCAAGAAAAGTAGGATACATTGGGAATTGTGTCTCCAAAGCTGAACTTTAACAATAAAGTATTATAAAAGAAAGGATTTTAAAACTGTTAGAGGAGTAGAACATTATGTCACCAAAAGGATTGAAACCAGAGACGCACGCTTTCACGGTGTTCGCTCTACCAACTGAGCTAGGTGACCTGAGTGTCTGAAAAATTCTATTCTCTAGTGCCCGAAGTAGCTGCCAGTGCTACACCAGAGGAAAAAAGTTTCAGTTTTATGCTTGTACATAAAAACATTGTATCCTCATTGAGATATAGATCATTCCTTCAGTACTGAGTGATGGTTTTGGTCAGAAAAGATGAATAGACATATTTGTATCACCGTGGCAACATCAGCAATGAACATATACGGGAATCAGAATGTTAGACCAGCTTTCATTCTTTATCATGTTTGTTGTATTTGTCGACGCTAAAATCAAGGTTTGCAAATTAATGGTAACATGGTTATTTTACCGTGTGCAGAATTTTGCTTAAAATTTGTGATGTCCAATTTAGAATTCCTCGCAAAATGGCACTTTACAAGACGAAGTTAAAAAGCAATCAAATAGAAAGTGAAATAATGTGAAATTATAAAGTAATTGAAAACTCTGTATCGCGGATACTAACAGGACGGAGATGAAGTACCCTATATATGGGGGTATTCGCTATAAATGTTTTTTAGTTTCCACTGATTTTTGTTGAGCCTTGTAGAGACATAATCATCTCCTTTACCTTTATTCAAGTAGCCTCGACATAGCAAAGGTCCTTAAGGTTTCATTACACCATTCAAACCAATCTTTAAGATGCGTTAAGAATGCAAGACATTTTTTAGGGATTTTTTTACATGAAGATAACTCAGTATTCTCAACTTTGCTGACTGCATCAGCTAATAGTTTCGGTTAAAGCTCGTCGCTCTAGTTTTGGTGATAGGAGAATACATTATCGAGACTTTTTAATGATTCAGTAGTTGTCATGCATCTCGCTATTCTGTTGTCCTCCTCCCTAGATTTGTTGTCGCTTATTTTGAAAATCACGTAGGTGATACAGAGGTACTGCCAGCCTCAATGCTAAGTTTCCATTTTCGGATTTACGTTAAATCAGCAAAACCTAAATATTACAAACATTTCTTGTTATCGAATACTATGGAAAGTATGACGCTTAATAATGTGTCTTCATCAACTTGCCGTAGCCACCAAATATTTATTGGGGAGGGGAAGTAAGCCAATTTTACCCAAATGATTTCAATGTTCCATCCACTTGGCCAAGAAAAGACATAATTAGTCTTAAAAATTTGCAATCACGTTGGAAATTATTGGGGAGTTAAGGCTCCCAGTCTCTCAGTGGCTACGTCATTGTAATCAATGCTGAATTGACTGACTCCACCTTCAATGAAATATTGTATAGACTCTTTGGAAACTTTCTTCTCTATGGTGTTTGCTTTCTTTGTAATTGCTTTTCAAATGTTACCATTTTGAATTAAAATAAACGCGTTCTATCCCTTATCTACACGAATGGTATCGAATTTGTAGCAAAATACCATTCTACTCGGACTTTAAAGATCTGATAGTTCCTGTATATAAGATTGCGAAGAATATGTGGTCTATTTTGGTAACAAGATGAAAATGATGTCGTGCTCTTACGTACTCAATTCCCTTCCCCTCCCATCTAGTTAATTTGAAAACTATTACCCCGTCCCCTTATCTATACGAATGAAAGCAAACTTTTAGCAAGTGTAGTCGGACTTCAACGATCTGATTATTCCTGTATATAGGATTGCGAAGAATATGTGGTCTATTTTGGTAACAAGATCAATATGATGCTGCTGTGTTTACTCTTACGTACTCAATTCCCTTCCCCTTCCACCTAGTTAATTTGAAAACTGTTACTATCATTAAAGTGTCACAAACCAATATATAGCTTCTGCTATCTCATTGCCTTTTGGGAGCACCTTGATCAATTCAAATAGAAAATTTCATTTTTTCCTGACTTTTTGCAATGCAAATAGAGAACAAAACTATGGTTGTTACAATATTTGCTGGAAATATGACAATACCTATTTCATGACATGTTCTTGTTTTCATACCCTTACTGGATTTTGTAAATGGTGCATACCCCCTGCTTATCAAAATTCCCACTATAAAACCATGAAGAGTACTAACTTGCAATGTTTCCGAGTCAGAGGAAGCATTGCAGAAAGAAAGGCTTCGTACTGAAAAACTCAGTGCAGTTGCATTAAGCCTGTCTCCGTCAACTCACGTGTCTTCTCAACCTATAGCCAGCGTAAATCTTTCAAATTTTTAAGCATGTCAGTGACTTGATCTTCCAAATTACATCACATGCCACAAAGCACGTGTAAGATCCTATTAATGTCTTTAATTCTTCCCCACTCTTCCATGACATCAGAGCTCGTTGGGGGAAATATCTCTCGACTTTTTTCGTGTTCAATGTCATTTTCTTCGGCATGTGAAAATCAGATTGGTTAGACTAAAAATTAGAAGTGGTGGAAAAAACGTAATGTGAAATGGTTGCAAGTGTCTGAAATAAAGAGACTTAGCAAAGTCAGACTGTGTTCCAGTAGTTTCTTGTACCGTCCTGCTTGGTACATAGAGGGTTTTCCAGGGCAACACTTCCATCTCACTTCCATCCACTTGTTTAAATCAAAACTCTGCATGTCACAGCTCCTTTTCCTACCCAACAGTATCAAGGCGCAGCAAACCTGACGTCACAAGCGTAAGTGCGGCATTTTTCTATATTTCTATCATTTGATTTGATGCATTTACTACACATAAATAGTAGTAGTCCTGTAAATCAAAAACATACGTAATTCCTACTTAAACAATGATGTATTGGGGATAATTGTGTCCCTTCTACTGGATTCGTTAAAGAATATGACAGCCTGTGCTACGTTTGCGCACCTCAGAAGTCGGTTTGATCTATGTTACCCAGCATAGCAATTACGTAACACAAATAAAATTTGGCCCCTGAAAATAATACCCTCTTAGATTTAAGGGAACACTATGCAGTTTCAGAATCTGTAGGTACTTAGGGTTTTATGACAAACATGTAATCATGGGATCAAGAAAGAGGGCAGGAATGGCTTCGATATATTGGAAGATAGTTTTAAGTTCTTTATGCTCTAAACAGGTAGTTCTTACACTGAATGGGGCCCAGATATCAATTTATTAAAGATCACTTGAAGGAACTGGGAAAATTGTAGCCTCACCTTTATTCTGTGTAGGCCCTATGACAAACTGTGACTTCGTGATTGTAAAGAACATGTTCTTAACAAGCAATTATAGATAGTTCAGTGGCGCCTGGTGGTGCAAAAACGTGATTTCAATGCTCATGCAAAAGCCAAGACGTAAACCTTAACAAGTGCCATAATCCAACCCTCTTCGAACTCGTGCTTTTCATTGCGGTTATATTTTAATTCTTGGGAAAGGATAGCTTGTCGTTGCAAATATTTTTTGAAGAGCTCAAAACTACTTAGAGCTTGGGAAGAAAACGTTCTCCTGTTCAGTCCCATCAGAAGAGGAGTAGATTTCCCCATTGACAAAATGTTCCACATTTTTCATGGCACTACCCTCCCTCCCATCTAGTGTCTTTAGATTGAATCGTTACCATAGTTATCCACAGCCATATTTTGACACGTTGTCAGTATGACATTAATAGTTTTGGGTCATGAAAGCCAATGTTACAGAATCTAAACTTCAAAATAGAAATTGAGTTATATGATTACGCGCAGGTGCTGCAGAAAGTCAAAAAATCTCACAATGATCGGAGGAAACCAATTGTGATTTACCATTTTCAGTAAGAATTTGACGCGTGTGTTCTGTGGAGGGGGAGGGGTCCGTGAGCAAAGCTTTAAACTGTAGGCCTTCGTTTAAGGTTTTACAGGTTAACTGTGAAAGTCTCAAATCACTTAATGTTAAATAATTTGATTAACTGAACACCAATTCTACTTGATTCCTTTTTACATATTAAAGACCATGAAATTTGCCAACTGAATATAAAACTAAATATCCCTTCGTACTCAATTTCAAAAATGGATGAGAAAGTAAGGATTTCGCAGTATTTATCATTACCATGTTTTTCTATATATCTTCAGCTGAGATCGACGTTGGTGTTGTTAAGATGGGGCCTGAAATTCTGCCCTATCCTATTATTGAAAACAGAGGTCGGCAACTCGACCATTTTGGTTAAGATCAAAGGGTGAGCATGCGTAATATCATGCAAAAAGGAGCAAAATAAATTCGGCCCATATTCCTCAAAATGAGACTTATCCCCTCTTTCAGACTACGAAGCAACACCGACGGCTTCAAATATTTAGCAGCTTGACGAAAGACCCAGCGAAACATTGCTTATTTAATACTCAATGATATTAAATCACAAAGTGACAGAATGACGGAGAAACTGTTTATTTGAATCTGATGAAATTCTTATTGTACAAATACTTAAAAAGTCCATTTCATGAGAATTTTTGGTGGGGCAATGCCTTCCTTGCCCCTTAGAACGAGCCGCTACTGAAAACGTGTGGGAATATATCAAAGAAAAGCACTGGGAAACCCAACTTGATTGGTGTTGTTGCTTGAAGAAATAAGAATTTGAGGTCAACCTGCTCGAAGAGATAGTATTCAGCAGCAAAGGTTGTTTAATAATCAACTAATCTCAAGGGTAAATGGAAAAGTTATCTGCAGCTAGTAATAAATTCAAAGCTGTCGCTGCGCTAGGATAGTCTATCGTATGCAAAGCTAAAAATTCGGATATAGAAGCCACGAAAGGCGACCAGAGCCTTTTTCTTCTCCCGTATCGAAGTACTTTGTTATTTGATTTCTTCGAGAATACATGTCAATCTATAGTATTTTCCATCGAGTTCTATCGTGATCTCAAAGGCCGATTTCCTCCACGATAATTTCGATGAGGCATGAACTTGCCTTCATTGTTCCCGGCTGTTTTCGAGAACGAGGTTGTCTCATAGCAACATAGTACTGCAAAAAGAACAACTTCTTAAATTGTTTACTGTCTTTCTATGGATGGACTCATTGCTTGATCTTGCGGTCAGATGACGAGCAGGAGGACGTCAACAGTAAGATCTCCTGTTTTGAGGGGCTTTCTATATCAGTAACCCATGCAGAAGGCAAGTAAGTACCCTTTTCAACGTTTAGTGATGAAATAAGGGATCTTTTGCACGTCTCATCAACTCAGTTTGTGATAGCAGTGGAACTGATTCAGTAGTTTTTATGAGCCGTAGCTGTAAAAGATGCAGGTGCCAAACAGGAAGTCATGAATGAGGCTGGTAGGAGAATAAGAAGGCTCTTGGCAAGTTTTATTCTTGTTCCAATCGGTGCAATTGAAACAAGCATAACGATAACAGTAATATGATTCTCGATCTATCATGTATCCCGTTGAATTGATCACATCTCATTACCCTGTGCCTAGACCTTATTCTGTTAGCCGTGAATGTAAGTACCGTGCTGACAGATTGTGTATAGATCATTACGCCAATTGATCACATGCTTTTGTCATTTACTAAAACGATTAGGATTTCGTATTGAATTGCATCCAGGTCGATTGAAAATATAAAAACCTTGGAACAGTGGAGCAATGTTGTTGGAACTGCATCGTAAACAATGAAATATAAACTTGGAGCCTCTGCTATGAGAAGTCATTGTGCCCTTTCCACAAGAAAACACTTGAAATATATGACATATGTAACGATTGATTGCCCTGAATGAGAGGAAGCTGATAGTTCAAAAAGTGCTAAAATCATTATCATTATAATCATTGGTATAATGAAACAGTTTTCAGAAAGCAATTCAATACGTCTAATCATTTACAGTAGGTGGCTTATGCATAAATATGTGGTAGACGTACACTTTTATTTAAACAAGAATAAGCCTACTTACGTAAATCTCTGTTATTTCTGTTTCTTTATTACAGAATGTGTCACAATATCTTTCCTACAGAAGGTACAAGATGCCTTTTATCACACCAATGAAAAGAAAACAAGAGTAGGCTAACTTGTACTGCTGGATCATGCGTGGTGAGATCTTAAGGAAAAAGAGTGTAGCTTGCTCTCCAGCAGAGGTAATAGTGGTAATCAATGTGCTTAAAATCATTCAATAAAGTGTTTGACGTATCTTGATTGTTTTTTGAATTGATTTCATTTTGGTACAGTCTATTATGTAAAGTTCTCAACCCTATATCTATTAGTAAGGTTTACCATCATCACCACCATCACCACCATTGTTAAGATTACTTTTCACCTTCATCACCTCAATATAAGCATCATAACCATGGTGATTGCCCCCCTCTTATCATTATTGCTACCATTGTTGAAATCATGATTACCATTGTTTTATATAATCACCATCATCTGGAAGTTCCAAAATTCCAATCCTGACTCTGTAATATTTGTGGCTTGTAATAAATACATGCACAGTAACACACACAAATACATATTTATATATATATATATATATATATATGTATGTATATATACTTTACATACATACTTGAAAAGGCTGTAACTTGTAAAATCAAAAGCATGTAGCTAGGCTGAGGTCATTTTTAGTGTTTTTATATGTTTTTAACCAAAAATAGTTTGCTGGCATAGATCAACTTCCTGGATTGTTGACTTAACTAATATTGTGCTATTTAATGCAGTGCTTGAGTCAGTGATTATTGTACAAGAGGTCCAAGGGTCAATGGCCACCAGAATCATATGCATTCATGTTTACATATATGTAACTTTTGATAAGAAACCTTTATATATTTATTTTTATATATATATATATACATATAAGTTACATACATCTTTGCAGTATCATCTAGAGCCATAACTCTCTGATCATCTCGTATACACTGCTCACCCAATAAATCTTGATTCTGTTGTCTCATTTGCTTTGCAATTCTGAAGATGTCGTCCTTCCCTTCTCTGATGCACTGTAATTCTCTTTCTTCTGCACCCCTCTTGGCAAAGTATATCACACACTTTGCTTCTCTCTTATTTGTCAAATATTTTTGTGAAACTTAGAGCAGCTTCTTTAGTGCTCTTCTTTCCTATGTTTTATTGGATTTATACATTGATCACTCTTGCTGAAGGCTAATCTGAAACTGGATCCATGTTATATTTGTGCTACTATATATGCTACTCAAACATGGCAAAGTTACATTAAATACTGGTTACTTTATTATTCCACTTTGAAGTGTGGGTGTAAAGTAGCCACATATGGAGCAAACATGATGTTAATGCTATGGGCATTTTATAATGTTACATCATGGAATATAGATGCACAACAAAGTAAATATCTTCCCAAGGATATTACACTTGTATGAGGGGTTTGCCTCTTTACTGAAAATACCTGGATTATGGCTCAGCTGATAAAATTAGCTAGCTTATATGACCACACTGACCACAGCGTATGAAGCACTCACACTAACACACACTAAGAGCTTTTTATTGTTTGTCTTTAACTGGTTTTCCTGTACATGTTAAAACGCTTTTTTATTTTTCCTCCAAGTTCGGCCACTAATAGTTGAACTGAAGTCTTCAATGGTTTTATTGGTATATGTTTTTTATTCTGTTTTCAACTGCATCAAATTCTTATTACTGTGCAAGAGCAGGAGAAATGATAGACAGTTGATTGCAAGCTGTTCCATGAGCAATGATACCACCATTTCCTCAATAGCTGCAGGCAATCCAAATTACACTATTGGTTGGAGGTTTGAATAAATGCTATACAATGTTACTCTGTGATCCAAACAAATAACCAGCTCTCCAGCTGCTTTATACTGCATCAAAATTTTTCTCTGTTCCTAGAAATTGTACTACCATGGTGAGGCACTCTTATGTACTGCAGACTTTAGCAATGCATTCAAATCATACTTGCAGTCACTTGAGTGTATTCATGCAAGTGAAATGCAAGTGTTGGGTCCACGGATTGTGAATGGACTTGAAGCTCTCAGTGAGATCCTAGCCAGAGAACGATGGATTGAAGAAGATAAAAGTGGTAGTAAGTGCTATATTCATATATAATATTTCTTACTGTACTTGTGATTTTTGTATTGATCTTTATTGTACGAGTTTCTGTCTTAGGGATAAGTCCCCATGTGTCACAACTTTATGTTGCAATGATGGGCAACTTTTAGCACTACACTTAAATAAGACAAGAAATAAAACTAAAAAGTTGGATCTAGAACAGAATCAGATCCTAACTTTGCAAGGTTCATGAACCTTGTGTCATGAACAATAACTAAGGAAGGGATTGGGGTTGACTCTTCTTTCCTGTAAAAAGTTGATTTGGCCTCATAAATCAAATAGAAAATTAGCCAACGACTCTTCCATTACTAACTTCTAGCCAGAGGATATTACAAGAACTTTGCTTTATCACATACCATTGTGAAATTATTTCCTGACTATTACATATTTGTAACCAAAAAGTTTTATTTCTGCCATTTTCCAACTCCCCCAAAACGTTTGTTATTGCTCCCCTCCAATTGTTCTTCCAAACATCAGGGGTCTGCAGCCCCACCTCATACATTTATGCCTGTTTTGGCACTTGCAAATACATTTCAATGTGACAAATCATGATATGATTTTCAGACACAACGAGTGTCAATTACATCTGAAGATAGCCATATTGGCATTCTTCAGGAGAAAATCTGTCGACCTAACCTAGTATATGGCTAGTATGTATGAACCAGCTTATTTGAGCTTCTACCAACAGGTGATCATATATATACTGACTTCATTTTTAGATTCAGACACAGCCTATTTGATCAATTGTTAAGAATTAGATAAGTGGAACTCATTTTTATGACACATTAACAGCTCAAGCAGGGGCATAGCGACTGGGGGGGTGTAACACCCCCCTGACGAGAATTTTCATATAATTTCAGGTAAAATTGCAGTCTTCCTCCATTTGACTTCAGGTAAATTTTGAACATTTTTGTGACTGGTTTCTTTTTTTCCCCTAACATTTGTCACATGTAATTCAGAGTTCCTATCTAACTTCTAAAAATACTAACAATGCAGATCGAGTGAGCTTCGCTCAATGCACCAGTAAATTGCCTTGTGTAATTC
>JAAAKL020008694.1:0-15707 GCA_010016065.2 Carybdea cf. marsupialis auct. non (Linnaeus, 1758)
TAATTGTGTTCATAAAATAATTGTGTTCATAAAATAATTGTGTTCATAAAATAATTGTGTTCATAAAATAATTGTGTTCATAAAATAATTGTGTACATGCAATAATAGTGTACATACAATAATAGTGTACATAGAATAATTGTGTACATAGAATTATTGTGTACATGCCTGTTACAGTAAGGAGGCCACAAGTGTATACAAAGAACAAGAAAACGAGATAATGAAAGCGAGGCTATGATATGATTAACGCATAACAAAAATAACCAACACAGCCCGCAGATCATTCCTATGATCTGTATTTTCAGCCCAGCTGCATCCATCTTCTACAGCATATGGACCTGACCTCGTCTCAAACACTGCAAACAGCTGAGATCGCAGCCAAAAGGCATTAATTATCCACTGTCAATGAGGCATCCTCATAACAGATCTCCTGCTGTTTATCAGGCTGGTTGTACTGGGTTGAAGCATCGGGAAAATTAAACGTTGTATTGGTGTTCAGGAGTAACAGTGACAGAAATGTTTAAGATCCACTTGCATTGTTTTGAAGTGTTATGGTGCTTACAAAGGACTTTATTGAAGCACTGATGTGTAGAGTAGAAATATTTCTAAGTTTTCCATACCCTGAGGGATAAGGGTTACTTACATGTACGATGGTGGTGGTCGGCCTATGCTTGCGTTATAAATTTAATATTTTTCTTGTACCTTCATATTTGGAAATTACAGTCTTCTTTTTACATTAAGCATGTTTTGTTGCTAGATCTGAAAGCGTCGTAGGTAAAAGTTTGGATGTAAATTTCTTTTCAAGAAAGATTTCAGAAGAAGAGGCACTATTAGGAGATAACATCAAAAAATTCAAGAACACTTTTACCGTTGCTGATTATTTTGAATGAGTACATTTCTCAAATTGTGAGTTATGATGAAACTAGTATTAAAGGAAGTTAAGTTTAACTTGTGTCTCTTTAAGGTTTATTTACTTATTACTGAAATAGGCCAATCTTTCTAATATAACTAGATTTTCTTACAACGCAGTTTCTTGCTAAGTTGCTTTGGATGTTGATAATAAAAGATCCCCCATATTTTTACCTTCTAAAGTCTGTACGTAGACCGTGTCTTATTATTCCACGACAAACTGGTAAGTCTTGATGGAGTTTTTAGCCCACGGACTCGTTTTGCAAAACAACGGCTACGATTTTTGTAATTTATTCAAAACGTGTCATTTTTTACATCTTGTTGAGAAAAGGCGAACGAAAAGCGATTGTTCAGATAGGTATTCGAAAGACTGCTTTTCTTCGAGTATTCTCTTCTTGTCGATTATTTTTGACAAAGTAAAGCGTCTACATGTGAATCAGGTTTAGTGTTTCAGTTCTCACCGCACCATTTATAGCCGTTCGTAATAGTTCGCTTCGATAATTTCCTTCCCTTACACCAATGCAATCTATCAAAGAACGCGCTTTATGTTATGACAGACATGTGAAACGATTGTCATATTTCAATACTTAGTACGAGATTCATAAATGCTTGTGTGACGTTGCCGATCTATTTCAGAAATCCGTGCTATGGCAATCCCCTTTTCAGTGCTCTGCCACCCATGTAGCGGGTCTTAACTAATAGAGTTCCACCCATCTCAGTCTTGGGTCCTTTACGTGAAGCCCTCCTTAGAGCCCCTGTAACTCAGGTTATCCTTATTACCATCCTGTTCCTTCCCCTTAGCTTCACTTTAAACCTCTTATCCTACCTATCCTACATCACGTGAACTATCCAGTTCTTTACCCTTCTCTGAATGATAGTCAAAAAATTGCCCTTTCTCCCCTGCGATCTGCAACACCACGTTACGTGCAGCTTATTCTTTCCATTCTTCTCGAACACCCTAACTCACAACTTTCCAGGTACCAAATTTCTAAGTTTCCTAAGAGTCAACGTTCCTGTGCAGTACGGACTAGTATTCCAGAGGAAAAATTCCACCAACCTTTTCTTCATGTTCCTGTCTAGTCAATGATGTTGATAAAGTGCGAAATCGTGCAAAACGTTTTGGAAAAACTTCGGTAAGGACTATCTTCCATAAGCTGAGCAAACGTTTCGTGTCATAAAGGTTTGTGAAGACAAAAGAGTGGAAGGTTGTCACGAAGCAGCAAATTTTGGGGGGCCTAAGAAACCTCCGTTTGACATAACTCAGAAGACAGGAGTTCTCTCTGTCGAGCATTAGTGTGAGGAGACCCAGTCACAATGTGTTCCACACTTTTGATATTGTATTTTCATAGCCCAGCTAACGGCTCATTGTCAGAGATCGCAAACGAGGAGGCAGACGCTTCTTTACTTTTTAACTGTAAGGGGGCTCGTACTAGAGGACAGGGCTTAGTTTAGGAAGGAGAAGTCTACGGCGTGCTCAACATTGTTCAACTGTTTTTACCTTCTTATTTTTAGCAGGACACTATGTTGAATGATGTTTCGTCACAATGTTTAAATAGTTCCTTCGTTTCCACAATAAAGTTAAAAATCGGTAAAGGCTGCGTACTGGAAACGCCAGTTACAAGAAAATCCATTGGAAGACGGTATCGTATTTTTCTTCCCTTAACTAGTTTGGCCTTGCACGTTGCTTAGTCTTCGTGCCTACCCAAGTTCCTTGCTTTTGGGAGACAGTAGGTCGATCATTAAGGTACAGTTAGCCGTGGTTGATTCCTTTTCTGTGGATACCACTCCCTGGTGACTGGGCAAGCGAGCTGTTGCAGGCCATCTTGCTCTTTAGCTTCATCCTGAACTCTTTTGAACACAAAAGAGGCCAATGTACTCATTTTGCGTTATCTTATCGTCTGAATCGAAGTCAGCCAAAGCCAAGCCATAGCAGCATACGATTACTATCGTGACAAAATCTTTAAAAAGTGTGTACCCGTCTTGCACTTGATATAATCTTGTGCATCTTTTTTCGATGCCGCAGACGTACCTTGTCGCGGCGTAATCCCTGATAAGATAATCCCGGAAAGTAAAACCACTCATGGTTTAAAGATAAAATGCATTTTCTTCCCCGCTTTCGTCTCACATTGTTGAGAGATCATCAAAGGTAAAATGTTCAAGAACACAGGTCTTATATAGGCATAGTTAATAAAACAATCTGAAATGCCCGTTATACATTTTTACTAAAATATTCATTTCAATGGAAATCGGAAATGTAGTTTCAAACGAGTCAAACCTAGTAGTAATAAAAATATAACAATGAAACTAGTAGATTTGTAAAGTTACATTGTCAATTTAATATTTGTAAAAGTGGGCTAAAACAATAAGAGGTAAAAGGTACAATCGCATGAAGTAAAAGTTAAGAAAACAGAGTAAAACGAGCGCGAACGTGGAATGAACGAGTTGGCGTATTCAGTAAAACGTATATTGATACAAGGTTTAAAACTTTTGATAGGTAATGATTCGGTAATTTTCAGATTTCCTGTAGATGATTCGTTGTAATTAGAACTGAAAGCTGTTGCCATGTTCAACTAGATGATGATCACGGACCTTGTTGCCTTTGCATTTATGCTGTCGTCCACGAGTGATGAGATCGTTGGCCATTTATCCAATGTAGGAGGCTTTACATCCTCCCTAAATGCAGCGTATTGGTACACAACGTGACACCTCAGTTGTTTTCGTATCTGTCGTAAAGAGAAACAACTTCCTAGTTTACAAGGTTTTAAATACAAAAGTCATTTGATTGTTTCTCTGGATCCTTCGGTAAAACGTGGTCAGTGAAAATAGATATTTAAAGTTCATGGTCGGATTTAAGAGCATCGACATTAAAACAACACGCATGAAAAACAACGTCATTGTTCTTGTTCTCCTGGGGTTTATTGGCCTGAAGCTTTTGTAAGATGTATTTGATAGTTTTATCTAGCACATATTGTGGGAAGTTGTTGTTAATGATGAAATGTGTTATTTTTACAACTTCCTTGTCAAAGAGTTCCCACGTGGAGCATATGCGATATGTGTTGAAATATATAAGCGCGAGCGCCTATCTGCCTATCGCTGATTCTTCGGATTAAATGAAGTCAAGGGTCTATCCATAAAAGCAGGCAAAGCTGACTATCTTTTCCCGTAATCTATTTCAGTCACCATCTCCTGCTCAAACTCTGATCAACTCCCCTTCCTCGTATGACATTTTTACATCATGTATAAATGTTTTCTAACAGGAATTATCTAATTTTAACAACCAATACGAAACTTACACAAATACCGATTCTGAACCTTTTAACAAATAGGCTACGTAAATACGATGATTAATCACACACATGACTTTCACGGTTTCCGAATTATCAACAAACAAATACTATGCCCTGCATATCGCAGAAATACATAGATGCCTACTCATCTAAATAAAGTCGATTGACGATAACCGACACGTCTATCGAGTTCCTCTTTACGATAAAGGAATCTCCTCTAAAATACGCGCACGCAAGGGGGAAATCCGACAAGATGCTTTGCAACTCGTGGTCTTGACTATCACAATCTGATAGTTATACAGTATTGACAAGGGCTTATACTTTGTCGAGTCCATTTTGCGTGATATGACCGTGGCTAAAAAAAGGTCACAGTTTAATACTTTCTAGGTCAATAAGGAGCTATTTTAGAACAGATTTAATTGCCAAAATGATAGCTTTTCGTGCCGTGTAAAACAAACCTTTTCAAGGCGTGGGTTTGAATGGTTAATGGACCTGATAAAAGCTGGAGACTCAGCTAGAAGCGTGGTTCTTTCTACTTTTGTCCTGAAGCAAATTTCGTTTCAAATGCCTTTAAAGAGGGTTTTTAAAATTCGCATTTCCAGGTCAACATAAACCATTGAAACACTTAAACCTACTATTCACAGCCGTCAAAGAAGGCAGCTGTTGATACACGATAGCTTTAGTACATCTTTTATTCTATTTAGAATTAACGATGCTTCCATTCTATTTCAACAGCAAATATTCAGCACCCGAAGGATAAAATATGTTAGTTCCATTTTCAAACTGCTGCTAAAAGGATTCAGCTCTCAGTCGGGAGCCACTATACATGTGCTAGACTGCCCTTACCTAATTGCTCGCACGAAATCCATTTACAGTCTTTCCAGCTTGTTGAAGAAAAATGGCCTTTCCTCTCATACTTTCCGGATATCTCCAGTTTTCAAATGTGTTAGGGCTGCCTAAAGCGGGATATAACTAGATTGGATTTAAATCTTCAGTCTGGCATAGCTCACAACCTTGACCTGAATTTTCAACCTGCGGTATTAACTCAAACTGCC
This sequence comes from Carybdea cf. marsupialis auct. non (Linnaeus, 1758), assembly GCA_010016065.2. Lineage (NCBI taxonomy): Eukaryota > Metazoa > Cnidaria > Cubozoa > Carybdeida > Carybdeidae > Carybdea > Carybdea cf. marsupialis auct. non (Linnaeus, 1758). Next base: position 5,252 of record JAAAKL020008694.1, read on the forward strand.
CAGCACCGGGTGTACTATTTCTATTAGCTATTCTAGTGGACGTTTTCTAAATCAAATGCTAATTTTGCATGTTAGGGTATTGATAAAACCAACATATTAACATGTTATGTATTTTGGTTGGACCTTCCTTAATATCCGATAGTAAACGGTTTAAGCACAACGGGCAACATGGGGGGCGGGCAGTTCAAAATTGATAACGTTCATTCGGCAGTTATACATATCATGTACATTATTTGCCCTACTTGGTTATTCAGTAATAACCTGGGGTCCAGGAACTTTACAAGGGGCCACCAAAGGTATTTAAGGGGTTACATTGTCTCGGTTGTCCCCAGTTGCAACCTTTGCGGTAAAGGCAACTGTTGATGTTAACCAAGATGTCTGTATTAAGTAGATTATTCATTAAGCGTTTGTAAGTGCATAGAACAATGTTCATAAGCATTTCAGAGTTGGGAGTCCTCGTGCCGAGGGCTTTGCGATCATATACATTTTTTTGCTAGGTGGGGTCCGCTTGAGGAAAACGGTTAACTTTCACTGTGCCAGTTTAACTATCTACTTTAGAAACCGTATATAATGTGATAATGGTACTTCAGTATTTATTGGATCCTGAACAGAAAAACCGTAATGCGTTGTTCTGCAAGCATTCGTATTGATAAGAGTTTGATTTTGAGAATCACGTGAAAGTGGACTTACCCAAAAAGGAACATGAAATTGTTTTAGTTTCGTTACGTTGCCATTCCTTGTGGATGCACAAATGGCAAGTATCTTTATCACGTGGCCAAACGGTTATAATTTCTCAGTTACGAAGCAAGGGAATCAAACTGTCATCCCCACCGCTATGATGGTTGTTCCCTTACCCCGTCCCACCCACTTGTCGACTAAGATGCCAAATTTGGCTTATAGAGCAGGTTTTTAAAGTATAAAAAGTTATCTACACTTTTAAACATCTTGAACAATAGGCCAAAGTCGGAGTGGACGATTTGATTGGAAGTTGGTGGAGACTAATTTTAAACTATCAGCAGGGGCGTGTCCATCGGTTCCTGCAGATATGCTCACTGAAATTGTTTTGTATTTGCTTGCAATTTTTGGCAAATTTTGTGGATTCTAAACTCTTTTGTTTTTGAAGTTTTGAAATTGGCGTCGACCCCACTCCCCCGAAAGTCGTCCACTGAACCCAGGGACCCAGTTTAGGCAGTTAAAGGCTTAGTCCTAGTGTACATTGTACGAATGCAACTGCGATGGCTAAGTGATTAATGAACTAGTCGTTCTATCCCATGAGAAACAGACCCAGTTTTTACACTGGGTCCTCCTACTTTGTTTCCCATATGCACTCCAGGCCGATTTATTACCTGCTATCTTGGCCTTCTACATCACAGCCTTTTTATCCATCCAAATATTAAACCCCATCTTCTAGAGGTATGTACGGAAAGATAGGCCCTCTTCGTTTCTGAGTTTCGATCCTACTGTATACATCATAACTGACATGTTCTTGTTGTGTTCTCTTTTAGATTCGCTGGTTGCCTATTGCCTGTCTCTGTGCATTTCGTTGCCTCTGTGCACTGTACACAACGGCCGTTATTGTGGCCTCAGTTTTTTATTATTGTGGAAATAGTTGGTTGTCATGGTTACCGTTTGCGACACAGGTAGCCACTGGAGTGTATTTTGTACTTGGCGGCATAATGTCTCAAGTACATTACCTTATACTCGTATGTATACGGGATAAGTTATGCAAATCTGATCGACGTTCGACGATTTCGATGAGCGACGAATTACCTTCCCAAGAAGGCGTCAATTCCTCCAGCCCTCGCGAATGTACGGGCCACAACGGAAACAATAACCATGTCCGGTTGGAGTCAGTAACCAGTGTAGACAGTAACGACTCACAGGATGTGATAGTAGGTAAACTAAGTGTCTTTCACCATATCTTTTGGATGTTTGCTGACATTGTACCGTGTCTAAGTGTTGTTCTGACCGTCATTATCATGGCTGAGGGAGTAACCATTTTCAAACATCCCAAGCATGGCGTCAACGAATGGTATGTCAACTTAAATATTTACATTATTGCATTAGTAATGCTGGTCCTTGACTTTTTCTTAACTCAAATCCCGAAACGAGTGACAAGATTGATTGTACCATGTTCATTCGCGTTCCTGTTTTGGATGGTGACGAAAATTAGTAGGCGTTTCAGCAGTGCAGAGCGTCAGTGGTTGCCTCCGTTTAAGTGCAAATCGAAATCCTGTACGGAAAGCCAAGAACTGTATATTACTGTGGGTGTCCCAATCGCCTACTGCTTTTTTCTGCTTCTTCATTGGCTGAAGGGCATCATTGCCGTGCATTTGCGAAAGGATCCAGTGTTGTACACGGACTGGTACAAGTCAGATAGCAAATGGGTCTGACGATCACGATGGACTTGCAAACATCAGATGATGGTCCCTAGTACACGCTGACGTCAGCTTTGGCTTGGTTACTTTCTTGTGATTCTCAACAATGTTGCGGAACAAAACCAGCTGGCGAAGGTGTTACGAAGGCCCGCCGATGTAAGTGAACTAAATGGGAAGGAGAAATAATTATGTGCGCGCTGTTGTGGGGATAACACACAAGGATAACAACAATATGTGGCATAATCAATCAGTGCATCAATTGGATTGACATTTTTCTGTAGCGAACTGGTAGTTTAACAAGTCATTAAACTAAAGGATTGCTTTTTTACAAGGACTTTTGACAATTAACATTATTTGAATTATTTTTACATTGGATGTCTGCTTGATGCCTCGCTGTCTGCATTAAGTTATGCTTTTGTGCGCGAAGGTTTGGCTCAGGTCGGCTCTACTAGACTTGACTCGACTCGGCTCGGCTCGGCTGAGCTCGACCAAGCATAGCCGGTTTTCGCTTAACTTCAATTGAGACTAACATAAATTGACTTGATTTGACATGACTTGGCTCGACTTGGACTTCGTTCTTGGTTATGGCGTTGCTTGGTTATAGTTTGGTTTGAGTTGACTTCAATTGAGACCAACTTCGCTTGAATCGAGTTCACTCTACTTGACGTGACATGCCTTGACTGGACTTGTTTTGTTTCACTTTATTGTATTGTAATATATCGAAGACGTAGCTACTTACTACCAGCAGCATATGTAGTTACCTGGCGTTCATGCTATCTATGCGGCGTTCGTTACATTTTCTGCAGCAGTAAGTGTTTGTAGAGTTTTTGGATATTTGCCAGAAACAATTTATGATAATAGCTCACTTTCAAACTGTAATTACCATATTTAGGAGGAAAAACATTCCTAGGAATGTCTTCAACGTATTTTATTAATAATGAGATTAGTCAAATATGATGGTGTAAAAAGCAAAGCATTTAACCGAAACTATTAATAGTATCAACAATGGTAATCTTGTAGAGAGAAATATATTTGGCATGTTCCGAAACGTAGGGACAGATCCGTTTGTTGCCATGCGTCACTGCTACAGAAACTTGGAAAGTAGTATTATTGTAAATAGCACTTTGAACGAGCGTGTGGCAACTTCCAAAGCGTATTGCTATCGATTTTAAACGAAGTTAGAATTTATAGAGTAACAAATAGTTTATTCCATTTATGACGTCAAGTTGATCAAAGTTGCCGTCTTGCCTCTATATGATGTGCGTTCTTGCCCTCCAATAATTTTCCGCCTTAGCTTCAGATGATGTGCCGTCTTGATTTTAAGCAGTGTGCTGTCCAGGTCCTACATTACGTGTAGTCATATTCATACGTAATTTGCCTCCTTCGCTCTTTGTGTCTTCTTGGTTCTATGTAACGTTCTGCCCTGGTTTTATGTTTTATGTCGTCTTTATCTTGCATAATGTTCCGTCTTGTGTCAACGTTATGTGTCGTCTTTATCTTGCATAATGTTCCGTCTTGCTTCAACGTTATGTGTCGTTATTATCTTGCATAATGTTCCGTCTTGCTTAAACGTTATGTGTCGTCTTTATCTTGCATAATGTTCCGTCTTGGTTCAACTTTATGTGCCGTCTTGGTTCAATTTGATGTTCCGTATTGGTCTACATGATGTGTCGTCTTGCATGATATGCCGTCTTGGTTCTACGTTATTTGTCGTCATGCATGATAAACCGTCCTGGTTTTATGTAATGTTTGTGTGTGTGTGTGTATGTGTGTTTCTGTGTTTCTGTGTGATGTTTCTACAGACTGTGGAGAAGGTCAAGGAACAAGAATAATCTCCAGGTTCATTTTTTCATTTCGGCAGATTCAAGTTTCAAGTGGTGCTACCTCCCACCCCTAGTACAGGCACTTTATTATCAGTATTTCTCTATGTATTCATTGAAAGACTCGCTAAAGTTGAGTGGGGGATGTGGTTTTTAAAGCGCTTTACTCTCTATTAAGGGAGTATCGCCATTAAGTGCTCAGGTTTTAACAAAAACATATTGATGCAACGGGGTTTAATAGAGAAAGTGCTTTAAGACAGCGGTGATTAGCTGAATAGCTATTTTTAAGCGGCCAAAAATCCTGATTATGTTGCGTCTCTGCCCCTAGAGACATGGCGGGAGGGGGTTATCAGATTGTGTGATTCCTATGGAACTGAGGCAGGTTGGGCACCAATTTGATGTCATAGTATTTACGCCCATTTTGTCGAAACACGACCACACCTTTGATTAGGAATTAAAGAAATGAAGTATCATTGTATCAAGTGTTTCGATAATGTAAGAAATTATATTGTAAATAGCAACTACAACTGACAAATTATTGGTAACGAGTTGCTTTTAAGCCCAATTATAAATAATGTCAGGGGGAAGTAGCCAAGAATCTATGTAGAAGAAAGTGTTACCGGGATAGTGAAGATCTAGTGCTACGTTGTACTATCACGCAAGGAAGTAATTCAAGTGATCCTGTTGATCTCTTAAGACAGATAATAAATTTCACTCAACATGTTAATTACGCGTAACAATCGACGATTCCTGCGCAGTAGTACTTTGCGAAACCGACTGAAGTCTATGATAGTGTAAGTTACATTTGTTTGCTAGTTGCGGTCGAATCATATAAGACACTGCAAGCTTTAGGAATAAGTTGATCCCAAGGGAAAAGGGTCAAACCAATTGCAGCTTGGTAATTAAGCTTTGGGTCGCTTTTCGTTTAAGCGACCTAAAACGAATTCGGTAACCCCCTATTTAACGTGACAGTGTCATTCTTCAGCTCTATCGATGTTTTTGTTTCCAGTCTCGGAGGCACATGCATGCATGGGGCAGTAGTTTCCAGTGTTTCAGATGTAAAGGTCGGATTCCCGGTCCCTAGATGGATGCAATAGCTAAATTGGGTGATTCTTCTTATGTAAGTAAGCATTCTAGGCCTCCAGAAGCCTTTTGCAGTGTGGCTGTGCGACGCTGCTTCGCGTCAAACAACCGCAAGCGAAATTGCGTAGATGTTCAAAAGTTACCAAATTTATCATTCATAAATACACGAATATGATACCAAAAGCCTTTTTGTAGTATTAGAAATAAACGGGAAAATTGAGATATTTTTTAACTCAAAAGTTGCTAGTTTATGTTTGGAAACACATTCGTACGGAATCAGTTATAACTGTCGCGACAACTTTTCCCTTTCCGATCGATTTCTCAGTGATAATAAAAGGACGGCAGTTATAATTTTTATGCGAGTGGGTGTAAAGTTTGCCAGTTTGGAAAATATATGCATCTCAGGTTCCTGGAAGCAGATGATCTCATGATATCATCGAATCTATCCTGTCATTGGATGAGACGCTAAAGCCGTTTAAACGTCAATTAGCGCATCTTTTTTGCTTTTTTTACATTATCATCGTCTTGCAACTCTTGGTCGACAATTCTTGATGGGGAAGTCTTAAACTCTTAAACTCTCTAGACAGAGCATCTTTATGCTGTGACACCATCATAGTTTGTGAGGTCATCACAAAGTAAATTCATTTTGGTGACCTGTGGACGGCGTTGCGCACTACATGGACTATGTAACGTATGGCCAGCCTGGCAACACTGATTATGCCGCATATTTGACCATAGTAGACTAAACATGGATGATAAAATTTGATAACAAATTACACTTAAGTTACATGCCCTGTTTTTACCCTGATCGTGTTTGAATTTTATATTTATAGCAGTGCTTGATTGCCAAGCTTGAGAAATGTAGCTAGCTATCATAGTTGTTCATTTATACAGACTTCGTTTCGTGTTAAGCTTGCTTCACGACTCGTTATATACGATTCTTGACCTCTTAACAGGCGTCAGAATTTTCCGTAACGCGCATGGGTTAATTTTCAGTGGCGCCTATGGAGTGTTCCAGCTTTTATTTTCTGAGGATGATAACGTTTTGGAGATTGCATGGACATGCTGCTCCTTGTTTTAGCATTTAAGAGGATAACTTTGTTTTACAGATTTGTGTATAGGTTATAAATTTAGACATCGATTCTTGAAGACAGTCACAATTAGAGAGATGTCATAAAGACGCTGTATTGAGAGGTCTGCATATCATCATACTAGTGACGTTTTGTTTGGCTTAAAATTGAAATAACGTGCATAGAAGAGATAATGTGCCATAAGGGAGAAGGTTTCTCCTGACATTGCAGTCAATGCAAGTTGTCGCGAGCAGGGTTTGCTGGTATGTAATAGGTAAGGGTTTTTCCTCGCGGCGTTTACGGTAAGAGCCATGCCCAGATGATGTTGTGCCCATCTTAGAAGGGTTAAAAAGTTCGGACACGACGAATACGTAGGAGAACAACTAAACAAGGATTACACCACCGATTAAGCGGTTGATCAAGGGTTGATGTTAGTGTGTGAAGGACTGTTAAAGATAGGAAATAAGAAATTGCAAGCAAAGCGTAGGTATTCACAATCGTGATAGAGTGCATCCCCCGACCCAACCTAGAATAGGAGCTGTAAGATAGGAGTAGGGCTGTAGCCCCTTAGCTCACCAGCGCACTGCTGTTAATTGGGTTGAAGTTTAATTTCTCTTTTGTACGGTGTTAACTGTTGATGTAATACAGCTATTTAATTTTACAAGTACGGCTTACACCATTCGAAATATGGGAATTTGGAGCGTGCAGAACGACGTGTTGTGAAAGTGTACAATAAATTGTGGGGAAGGCCGTCATTTGTGACACCTTTTATTTCAGTGAGCAATGCGTTTATAGGTTTTGTTATTAAGACACTGACTTGCAAATGAAGGTTTTATTTGATGAATATTGTTTTGTTCTTTTTGAGGTAAGTCAGCATTGGCCTCCTTTTTGTTGTATTTTTGGTTGTTGTAAGAAACTTGGTAGTGATTGTGTTTTGAGGAGAAGCTCATGTAGTTAACAGCATTTACTTTTTATGTTATATTATGCAAAGATTGTTCTGACTGTATTCTGAGTAGATTTCCACTGCTAAAAGAAAGAATTGTAGTATTGATTTACTGTCGTTGCGCCTAGTGTTAATTTGCAGTCGTTGGGATTTAGGGGAGCTGTGCCCTCAGAGGGGCCAAGAAAGGTCTGAGGCTTTTAACCCAGGGCTTAAAATCGCCGGTTATTATCTGAATGAGTAAAAACGTCAATATTTGGTATAAATACGTTCTGGTACTTAGAAACAAGAAAACGCTGATCCGTCAATTGAGGTTCACTAAGATGGGATGATGCTATGGGATTTACACTAATGAAGAGTCAAACACTCTGCGAAAGTTTGTCGTTTTGAAAGACAAATAGTATATTTCAATACTGTAAACCAAATTCTAGCTGAATTCAACTCTATTTTAAGACTGTTGACAATATGTAATAATAATTTAAGTATAACGTAGGATTAAGGTGATATCATTTAGATTTCAGAGGCCAAGATAGCAGAGAGAACGATTTTACGAAAATTAATAAAACTAGGAAATAGACGTAATCTATACTGTGAACTCGTGGAACTGGTCTGTGCTCGCCACATTGGAAACAATTGAAAAAGGTTTTACAATTTTGATAATCTTATATAAGAAAAAACAGTGCAAATTATTTTTAGAAGATATCGATGGATGTAGTTGAGCATCTCTTCATTTTTTACACCAGAGATTATGAAACATGTGTTTCATAATCTCTGTTTACACCGCTTCCATCAGAATCGGTTCGGAAGACCAAGCCGAAGTTCCCATAGATGGCGTTCAATCCAGTAATACTATTCCGTCTTTGGTTTGTCTATTATAATTCACTAACGATAAACAACATCTTCCAGGCTAATCTAGTTACCAATTTTTCTGGCAAGTTTTATTCTCTTACCAAGAACACAGCAGCCATCCAAATTTATTCTGTCTTGTTTCACTATCTACCTGAGAAAATTGGATGTCTCCGCATTTTCTTGTTAATTTCACTCTCAACCAAAACAAAAGTAGGCATCCAGTTTTTTCGGGCTAATTTTACCATTCTGAAAAGAAATTAGAATGTGATCTTAGTGACAATTTCGAGCGGAATGAGTATTTTCCATTGTTTGGATAATGGTCAGGGCTGGAGCAAGAGGGGCAATGGCCCCCAGGTCTTAATCTCAAAATTTGTTGCCGTCCTTGAAAATTACCGTCTGTTTCCAAGATCAAACAATTCGATGAATGAACGCCTCCTCCCCCCTCCTGGGAATTTTTTTTAGCTACGGCCCTGATCATGTAAGGCTTGAACTTATAAGACTAATCTAAAATTTAAATTTAGGTTTGAAGACCATACTACTTTAGTTGTTGATGAGACTTGCCAACATAATTGTTGATACGACTGCCAACTTTAAAAGGCAAACTTCCAGTTTTCTTTAAATTCCTGATAAAGATAGGTCACAGTTAGCTGTCTTTTGTTTCTTACATATAAGTATAGCTAGGTCATATTTACGATCGTGTCTCAAGGATCTTCTGTAAACAAGTTATCTCCCTTGCTGTTAATATTGAGGTCAACTTTTATCACTACCCCAGTTTTCACTTTTGACGTAGCAATAGTAGCTAAGCTATTTTATCACTGATATACGGAAAGATTCATTGCGGAATTATGTCTAATAGGCACTTGCATAACATCAAGTACTTTCTTGATACTACTACTTACTTGAAGCATAAATGTTTTGTGCTTCGTGATAGTCCTGCTTGTCGTATACCTGAAATGCTTCTACATGGTGTGTTTTGAAATCAACTCCATTTCTTATTTTCCCCTGAAATCGCCTGGGGTGCTTATCTTTTTAAGTTTACGATAGTCTTGCTACAATGAAACTAATAGGTTAGCAAGGAGTCGAACAGGTTTCTCGCAAACAAGCGGTGCATAATCTATCATCTGAGCCAGGTAACCGACAGTAATAGCATTCTAAATGTCAGGAGTCCCCACACTGTCTTCCGATCCTCCGCCTGTGGACATTGGAATGCAGCTCTACGCATTTTTGAGACAGAAGTCTTTGCGCCATGCGAGTTAACCATCGAAGGACTGTCACCCTTGCCGATAAAGGTTGCAAGTTATCATATCCCAGTGGCAACATATCTGGGTGACGACATGTTTTTCTATTTTCCTAGTATCTTTCTAAACTAATTGTTTTCCATGCTTTCTTCTCGATGACAAAAAGGAATTGATCTTCCCAATCCTTAATTGACCAACATTCACGTCTGCAGCTGAGGACGGGGCCTCCTGGAAGATTCTCTAATATATAGTCCCCCCGGGGGAAGCAACACAAATCTTTTTTTCTTTAAAACGTTTGTAAAGTTTTAGAATGCGAACAATTTGTGTAGAAATGTTCTTAGCATTTATTCGGCAGCCATCTTTGAATACATGTTTTGGTTTGTTGTTTGTTGACGAAGCGATGTAGGTGAGATTTTAGGTCATTTAGGCATAGCCCCCGCCAATTATTTCTGTTCCAAACTTAGCCCTCTTGATCAACTAAGTAAGCTACGGGTTTGCCAACATTCAACGTGCCTAACCTCATCTTGTTTTCCTCTATTAAATAAATCACATGCAACAGAAATCAAACTTTCGTGCAATTGGCATAAGGTACTTGCTGCAGTCGAAGGCAGCGCCTTATCTTTGTTTATTTGTTCTGCAGAAGATGGCAGACAGCCTAAGTGGTTCCTTAGCAACCTGCTATTTCTTTTATATTAAAATGGCTTGTGGATATCCAATTGGCTTATAAAATGACGGTGAATTAGAGTTTTTTCTCTCACTGTCTTCTGATAAGTTTTATCAAAATGGATCTAATTTTACTATTCGTGCATAAAAGTTAAAGCTAGTGGAATTTTGAAGCCTTTTAAAAGTTTCTTTTGTTTTTATTCTCAAGACACTTGTTTATATATTTACTTTTGGGACAATCATCCTGAAGTATTTAAACAAAACACTTTCATTGAAGCTATATTTCTTAACACCTTGGATGGATTTACTTCAGAGTTTGACAAACCTATTGAGCCGCCGTGGTCTAGTGGTTGAGGAGTCGGACTCACATGCCAGAGGTTGTGGGTTCGAGTCCCGCCTAGCCCGATATAAAGAC
>JAAAKL020008695.1:0-10550 GCA_010016065.2 Carybdea cf. marsupialis auct. non (Linnaeus, 1758)
ACCCGACCAGCCAAATAACGTGAGTATACTGTGTAGACTTCAGTGGGATATCCCACATTACGTTTCACTTCAAACAGAATGCCCATGACAAAGAAACAAACTCAGTACTTGAAGACCAAACTGAAACCTGAGTTTGCTGCAAGAACATTTGAGTATGATTTTTTCTCCTCTGGACCAATTTTCCCCCTCTTTCTTGAGTTACCCTTCCCAATTCCCCCTAACTACCAAGTCCTCCCCAATTCCCCCTTAGTTATAAAGTTCCTTCCCAATCCCCCCTTACTTATAAAATTCCTCTCCGCGACTTTGCTATTCCACCCTTGGGGGTCCACATGGACCCCGGTTGAGAACCACTGAATTATACAAGATCATATCCAAGTTAAAATGGGGTAAGGATAGACATTTGCCATAGTAATTTACAATTCTTAACATTATAGTTTCATTGTGTGACAGTACCACTCAGACAAAGAACGGAATTTTACTGGACACTGAAGTGACTTAATACTATGATTTAGCACAATTCAAAATCTTGCAGTTCGACAAGTGATGCAAAGTTACAATAAATGTTGCATTATTTTGATTCAGTAATGTAGCCGTTCTGTTTACGAAGTTTATGGAGATCTGAGGATTTACCCATTTTCACTAAAAATAGCTAAATTTGGGTGTCAAAGTGTCAAAGTTTCAAAGTTTCTTACATCGTTCTCATTTTCATGCTAATTTGCTTCTTGGTTGTATTGCTTGTTGACTATTTTGGGAGGACTAAATTTACTTGTTCGAATAGATAGCGCCATAGCGTCAAGTGAACTTTGTTTCCGATTTTCATATGCTCCTTATGCCCATTTTCTCGCGATGTTCTTTTTCCTTGTTATGTTCTTTTTTCTTGTTATGTTCATTTTCCTTGTAATGTTCTTTTTTCTTGTTATGTTCTTTTCCCTTGTTATGCTGTTTTGGTTTGCTTATTGGACGATTTCACTCCAGCTTAGCACCTCCTTGTTACTTGTTACTGATTGTTACTGTGGTTTATATTTGGTATACAATTCCTTAAAGTGTTGACTACGTTGGGTTTTTACTATGTTTTAAGATGCAGGCTTGAGCTTCAAAAGTATATGTGCATTAGGAATCACATTTCAAAGAGCATGCTGTTTGACATGGGACAGGTGAGTCAGTAGCCAAGGTTTAAGACGTATACGTTTCTACGTATTTACTTCGATGATCACAATTTTCAGTGTATTGATATATTACTTGAAAGGTTAAGTTACAAATCCATCGAGTTTCCAGTTGAACTTGAAGAGAATGTTTGATTATAAAAATGCGGTGGTAGAATAATGATTGCATAGTAGAGTGTAGAAAATTTAGGGTCACAAATTGCAGGGTAGAGAGTTTTCAATGCAGGGTGCAAAATGTCATTAAAACCACGTTAATCAAACATTTACATTGCTTGACTCAAGAATATTCGAGCACGATTTTCCGACCTGCCTAATATCTGTCAGGCAGTGCCAAATTTGATGATTTCTTTGTCTCGCGAAGATGCTAGTGGCCATGTTATGGAAGATATTCCTGTTTTTAGACTTGAAGTCATTGAAAGCTTCTACACAGGTTAGGTCACACGGCAGGAAATTGCGACCTCTAGGAGCCGATGTTTTCACGCCAGAACAGGTCAGGATCTGTTGTAATTAATTGTCTACGTTTATTTGGTTGACGTGTGATGTATGGTAAACTTCCCCTGGTAGGGAAACTATTTTGACCATTACGTAAAGCCAAGATAGAAGGACATTTTATCATAATAATTCTATAAACAGCTCAGGTTAACATGATAGCTAATATCAGTTTGCTGAATTTATCGAGAAAAGTTTGTACAAAAATACAAAAATTTATATTAATAAAGTTAATACAACGGACCCCCTCCCACCAAACGCGCACGTTAAGTCGTAACTATGCTCCCATTGTAAAATTTTCCAAAATGCTTTCTGTGTTGAGGACTCTTACTACTTAAGATTCAGATGACATCAGAGACTTCCCAAATTGCCCATATAGGAACACAAATTGCTACTGGGCCCAAAATGGACACCTCTCCAAACTATACGATTCACAAGATAAAGCTACGCTTAAAATTTTGTTTTATTTAGATATCTAGATTAACCAAGTACCAATAACATTTTTTTTGCTTTTCAATAATTTTACACGAAAAATCCAGAAAAGCAGTTCTGCACAAACATTACAAAATAGAAATCTCTCGTCGTCCCATCGGTAGGTCTCTTGCGATTCGTGAACTCCTCGCATTTACGAAAAAACGTAACGAAGACGTAACAGTTCTCCAAGGCAGTATATGTTCTAAATGATGTATGCAACAGCTGAATAAATATGCAACATTAAACAAGTAATCGGAGCAATTAATGAAAATCCATGCTAAATAATCTAGGAAACCCTTCCCTAAAGCCGCTCAAGTTCTTACATTGTCATAAGATTTAATGCTTGTAAATCATAAATAGAGGTGCTAACATAAACTGCTGCTTTGGGGGCATCTCTACACCAACAAGTGCTTAACATCATCATGCTGCTCATGGGCCTCACAGTGGGACGACGATTGACTGTGATAAATCTAGTTACAGTTAAGCCTTCATTTCAAAATTGTTAGAATGGCAAGGCAGTAGAAAACATACTGCAGCCATACCTTATTCTAGCACATGAGTTGAAAGTTGCCAAGCAGTAAATGATAACCAAAGACTTTCACGATAAAAGTAATGGTTGTCCATAGTGCACATCAATTGAAAGGAACTGTAAATGAACTTTGGCCTTTTTGGCTTACTATGTAGGCCTACAATGCTCCTGTCAAGCTTTAGTGAACATTGTCATTCAGTTACTCTTTCGTCTTAAAACAGAATTCGCACGTACGTTCCAGTAAATTCATTCGCTGTAGTCAATATCAAGCCGCAAGGTCTTCGTTATGTTAGATCCAAGACCATGAGAAACTTCCCTTTCGTTGGTTTCAAAATTACAGTACACCCTATGACATTTAAATCAGTACAAGGGGTACTGAATCGAAACTGAAATGAAACATGAAACCAGAGAATATCGCTCAATCCGATGGACATTGCTTCCCCTCTGTTTCCTTCATTCCTCGTTCTTCTTCATTTACTTGCTTGACTCTTTACCTGGTCGAATTCTAATCTGAGTGTTGCAATTCGTCAGTGTTGACTTCGTGGCATTGATGGTGACCATTGAAGGAGGATGTCGTTGCAGATACCGGCCTTAATTTCATCCAGCAATCCATTTTGTCAAAGTGGGTCGCAGTTGACCTTGTCAGCTACTTTAAAAGTACGTACATCTATCATCGTTCTGTGTAATGATAGTTTGAACACTTTTGCCCATGAACCCTGCTTGAGTGCTTGCCATAACTAGCGTCCCACAGTTTAAGTTACGTCAAAGTGGCGATTTCCCTGTTAGTACAACTGGAACAAAAGAAAAATAGCCCCGATTCCATTCTACAGTTTACATGATTCTATGACCCAAACAATCTAGACCCAAACTCCCCAGTGCAATGTGGCAAATACGTCTGTTTTTCATACCAGTCGTTTCAAAAGAAAATTTTTTCTATCGCGCAGTTGGTCTAGAAACAGGATATACTGAAGTGACTTTAAATTGTTTACATGCAAATTTTTAACCTCGCCGCAGCAATTTCAGATTCATCACAGAAATGAAGTTACTCTCTTCTTCTACTGCGCTGGCGTAACCATTATAATGCCAAGTGCCAAATAACAGTCGCCAGGTATGAGTGTAATGGCAGTGGAAGAGTATCCCAAACTACAGGTCTTTTAATCTAGTTTTTAAGGTGAAACGCTCTTTCTCTGCTAAATAGCAAGATTTCTGCTTTTAGACTAGTGATTTTTGGCATCGAGTATTACACAGCAGCTCTGTGTCCTGCCGAGGGTAGCATTGTAAACGTTGTGAGACAGTTCAACTGAAAATCATTTTGCTGTAATCGAGCTTATTATCTTAGCTTTGGCAAGATAGCAATTCGTTATGATAATAGCAACCTTCTTGACGATCTGAGTTTGAAATATGAGTTATAAACTGTTCTGATTTTCATGGCCTCTTTGTTTTAACCCTGGGAAACGCAATCGTCGCCAGGTATTTGATAAAAACAAATTAAAACACAAGTATATATTTCAGGGGCTTGGATGGATGATCCATAGTATGATTCTTAAATATGGCTTCAAATCGGTGCTGTTTATGATCCTTTTAATTTAGATTCTTACAATTTGAGAGTGAAGTGATCCAGAAAGTGACCTCTCATCACCAATTGTACTCAGTATTATCAGATTGGGCGACAGATTTCCGAGTGGGTGATTTTTTGATCACATATTTAAGCATAAGTTCATTGTTTGTTTTTAATTGGTACGTATTGATAGCCAAGCAGAAAATTTCAGTCTTAAACTTGACCGGCTAATTGCAACTTCAGGCAATGAGACACATGGTCGATGTGACAACATAGATGATACTGTGGAGCTGATTGTTGTGACAATTCTACACTGGGTAAACGCCTATGCATCATGGCGGGACTGATTTTAATGTCTAGTGTACGTTGTTGCAAAAGTTTGCGTGGAAGAAGTTGTAAGCGGTGGGATGGGGGGGATGTGCCCCTCGGCGCCCAAGCTGTCGACGCCATTGCTATGTTCATCTAAGGAAGCAAAACGACTACTGATTTGTAATATAATGAAAGAACTTCATTTTTGGAATGGAAAATTGACACAACGGCAGCCATTGATGCTAATACACCATTAAACTGGAAACGGTTGCTAGGTCAGAAGGGCCTAGGGTACGATGTCGCAACAGCACTTTCAGTTCAGTATTTTCTTCAAGCTATAGCCAACATTACTACATTTTTTGAGTCAACCCCTTAAAAAGGTTATCTAGATTGATCAAAAGCGTTTACAAAACCATGGATAAAAGCTCAAGACGTCAAGAAATGCCTACCAAGTACAGAGCGTATTGAGGACCCAAAGGTTGATCTGTGTTAAGCACGTGGAGAGCTACAAAATGGATAGCTGTTGCAAGCACCCTTAAGTTATAATCAGGGTCTTCTTTGCGAGTTACACACATCCTATCAGGACCGCATAAAGTATTGTTGAGTGGTGGGCCTAAGATTTAAACTGTGATCCAAAGGGATTATCTCCGTGGTGGGATACTGTTCGAAGCATGGACATGCTGAAATGTGCCTTCTAGAACATAAAATATCTGTACTTTATTATCAACAACACATATAATGTCGAGCAGAAAGTAAATATATATATATATTTCTCATCATTATATCTTAAAGAGTAAATAAACTGCAACGTTAAAAGCTTTGTAATATAATGATAATAATGTTCAGAGGTTGTTGTGTCTTCATTTGCAAATTTGTTGAAGAAATGTATTACGTGATTTTCACAAAATGAAAGAAAACATAAAAAAACATGAGAAACATGTCGCAAGAAAGCCATATAAAGACTGGTAAAATAATGAGGGGTCTAGCCCATTCCACAATCCCCCTCAGTCGCTCTTGGGTACAGAACTTAACCATCTTCCATTATTGATCCAAACAGCGCTTTCCACAAAATCTATATCCCATCGTTATTGTTTAGCGTATTTGTAAAGTAGATGAGCCCTGCCAAAGTTGTTTTCCTGATTTAGAAACTAATAGTTGAAGTTAGTAGCAATTTACGAGCTTTCCCATGGCTCCACATTAGCATCGCAGCTTGACAAGTCCAAGATGGAAGGTCGAGGACTATGTAATAATCTATAGTAAATAATAGATTTCATGATTAAGCCACTGTGTTCTTCTGTTAGTCCAAGTCCACTCCAATGTAGGGAGTGTGTGTGTGTGTGTGTGTGTGCGTGTGTTTGTTTAAGGAGTGTTGTTTTTAACGATTAACGGTATGTTAAAAGAGTTATAGTCTGTTTCATGGTCATAGTATTTTGTTAGTGATAGCTTGTCAACTATTTTTATCTTTTAGGGAAACTGGAGAGCCTTTTCATAACATGATCAGCTGGATGGATAGACGAGCAGCACCACAGGCAAAACGGTTCAATGAATCTTATCTTTCAAAGGTAGTCTGTGAACATGAATTTATTTGTCATCATTATTTTAGGACCATGATATAGCTGTGTCTTTATATGCTCGTAGAAGACATCCAATAATTACGTAACGAACATTTTCGCCATTTGTTACTACAACAAAACCAGTTCTATTGTCGCTGAAGACGTCTATTGGAACTCCACATCAGGAGGTAAATAGACTCTTATTCATAAAAGTGGTTCTGCATCCAGCTAGTAAACAACGTTGATATGAACTACTCTCATAGCCATGCAGGTAAGAGTACAACCATATCTTTTAGCATGTGTTCTTCGTCTCTTGACATTTAAGGTTAAAAAAATCTACACCCATGGCTTCAAATGGCGCTCAAAAATGAGTGACTCTTCATGATGGCAAAATCTTCTATAGCTTGCTCTCGTAATTGTGCATTCCTTTTCTTGCTTGGGATACATCTGCCAGTTACTTTGCGAATTTGTGCTCATGCATTTAATATACGGAACATCTTTCTAACCACACACAACATATTAGTAACACCCGAGTGAGCTTCCCTGTGTGCTAATGGTGGATATTTGAATTTGAAGCAGGATGATTTGGGGGCAGAATTATGGCATGCTTTGGTGTACAGAAATTGGTGTACAATTTAGTTTTCCTCCAACATGGATTAATCTTTGTGAGCAAATAGGGCTTAGTAGGCGATGTTCCCCACTATTTTGATTTGATGTTTGATGTCCTTTTTTCGTTGTTTTTTCCCGTAACTCAATCTGTGGGTAATTGAATTTACCCAGAGCAAGCTGAGGATAGATGTTTTCTCCACAGCTTTACTTACAATAGCTTTAGGGTGTAGTTTATGAGTATCAAACTACCAGAGTCTTTGGGGAATTACGCTCAGATGTGGGAAATTAACTTCAGATAATTTACTGTGAATACTGGTTTGCACTAGTTCATCTTTGAGTGATAGCGTTTTTGAAGCAGTAATAGGCTTGCACACGAAGACTTTTCTACGTCCTTTGTGGGTTTCATGTGTGCTGAAATTTGCGGATCAAAATTTGTGAATTTTACCACGGAATTGTGTCTATTATGATAGGAATAATACGCCCTTCTGCTCCTCATACATATATATTGGGGTGTGATCTTGAGGTAAAATCACTTCATAGCAATGTTGACACTGCACGTCGACTTGTTTAGTTGTAAGGTTTTGGCTGTATCCATGGGCTAATAACCAGTCTTGAGGTTCCTTACGTCTTGACTCCAAGGTTTCATCTGTCAAACAAGTGCGTCGTCAAGGCACACTTTGACTGTAAGAGATCACTATTTTTGCGCGAAAAAGGAGCAGACATTAAAGTATAGATGTTGGTGTGTGTCATTGGGTTTAACAAACAAGTTAGTACCAGCATATGCCATCGTGAGAGACGCGTCAGATGCAGAAAACAGTCCAACTGTGGTCCAAACTTCATTGTGGGGACCGATCCTGTTGTTCTGGTTGACTCGTACCTTGTACACAAATGTAGCAACGTTCTCCGTCAATATGCCAAAATTGGTGTAACCAAGCTGATGAGCGTTACTCTCACGTTTATTGGACACTTAAAATAAGATGAAACACCATGTGTCTAGCGTCCTTGCTTACCGTTATCATTGCTAGTGGCATTTTCCTGCACAGTATCTTTTTACACCCTCTGACAGAGGTAAGGGGTCAACTATTTTTCTCCCAATTTTTAAATACAAAGGATGCAATGGATCAAAAGATAAATGGAAAACTGTGAGGTGTGTTGGGAAGGCATCACCATCATATGTAAACAAACCCACCAGTACCACATTATTTATCACCACTAAATGACCACAATTACAAGAGCACCATAACGCATTCATAAGTTCCAGCTCCTAAAGAAACTATCAGGGGTCTTTCTTAGGAATCATGCAGGGAAATTTGGCAATTTAAGTCTCTCTACTTATCTTTACTTTGTGACGTGTCTTCATGAGGTGTATTAATTTTACTGGGTTTCTTTTAGGTCATGAAAGTAGGAGCTGGGATTATGTATTATCTATCTGGGTGTAGCAACAGATACTTGCTTGCAAGAATTTTGAATATAGAAATGTATCACGTAAGTATCAATTGAAAATTAAATATTTTGCCGTTTATTTTTCAATCCCATGGGTCGGAGAAATCAATGACCAATCGAACAGTTCAATAAGACACTCAAAATGATGTATCTCGCCCATTATCTCTATTGACCTATTGGTTTCTGTGCTTCCTTTAAAGATGTGTTTTTGAAACCTTGTTAGTCATTTTACAGTATGTTTTCAAGCAGAGACACCATATTCTGATCATTGAACTATTGAAAACTCGCATTGTGACAAAGTTATTCTTTTTTTGATTTGCTTATTTCTTTATATATAGTGCATTATAGTATTACGCGATTTTTTCCATGGTTTTTTTTATATATATATATATTGACGTTGAGCTCTTTTGGCTTCTAGGAATACATCTTTATGAGTAATGTAGCTTCGCTCCGGCCACACCTTCAGACTCAAAACGCCCTAGAACTACTGTTACTGTTATAGCGTCTACAATACAATTATCTTGGGCTAATCCTGGGCAATGGAGTAATTCAACGAGCTAGGGCTCAGAGATGTCCGGTTTGACAAGTCTCTCCTAAGAAAAACATATATGTGTCATTTCCTAAGTGTGTTAAAATTACGAAGTGAAGTTACCTAGCTACCTTTTATCATGATTTTGGAGAAGTGGAGTACACTAATTTAAAAGTGTGAAAGGCAAGAATCTTTTTCATGACGTTTAGTACACATTCAAAAAGCTTGATTTTTGTCATCGTAATTATTGCATATTCTTCCTTACTTTAGACTTCAGCGAAGCTACAAGAGAGGCTAGAGACTAATACGAAGGTACAACTTGCTTATTTTTGAAACAAGGTCTGTTGACAGTTTACTTCAGTGTGACAGGAGTGCTCGACAGGGGACGGATAATGCTTGAATATTAAAATGTTTGCTTCCTAAATGGGACTCTTAGGTTGCCTTAACTCATTCCGTGAGCAATCAAACATTTTGGCCTGCATTACAAATTCTTGTGGAATGAAAAGAACAGATTGCAGCCTTGCATGTCAGGATCAACTTTGTGTCAGCTGCAGGTAAACAAGGCAAAGGTAGTATTGAAGGATGCATATGCTTATTAAGTTTCATTGATTAAGTTTATCTAGAGAAAATATAGACCAATGTGAGAAGGAGAGGCTATTAGAATAAGTAATAAGAACTGAGCCTTCTTCTATTATTCTTGAAATTTGTCATCTGAGAGACAACCTGTCTTTAGCGCGAAGATTGTGTGTGTATGTGTAGTCCTGTACATGATCGGTGGCCCAATGTTTTCCCTGAGGTCCGAAAACACCACTTTCTATTCTTTAAACCCATTATTTTAATTGAGGAGCGACCTCGACAAACCTCGCTGGATTTTCCCAATTGTTTCAAGAGAAAACTCTGAGAAATCCTACAACTTTAACAAAATATTGAAATTTGAAAAGATACTAGAGAAAAGTGAAAGTGTCACCTCCACGATTCGAATTCAGAACCCCCGCAATCGCGGCGTGCTGCTCTACCAACTGAGCTATGGTGACCCGGTGATAACATAGTTCACTTTTCCTCTAGTGGCCACCATAGCACCCAATACTCCACTGGTGCACATCGACATTCAGTTCTACGAAATTTCGGAGGCCATCCTCTCTGCGCCTTGTGACTTGACCATGGAAGGACTACCATCCGTACCATCATGCTGCTTATAGCCCATTGAAAGTTACTAAGTGTCATTGAGAAGAGAGGATATGAAAATGCCGAGTTTGAAGAGATCCGAGAGAAGAGTGAAAATGTCATCACCGAGAAACCTATTATTTTACGTCTTCAGATCAATTCCCTATTATTTTATTATCTGGCCAATGTACTAGGCTGTGTACCTATTTGCATGTCATTCCGTCACGAAACGTCATTTTGTCAGACTCGGGAACACAAAATGGGCATGGCTGGAGATGCCCACCCCACATTTATGAGGATCAATGTTCATATTCGTTGATAATTAGGTTCAGAAGGTTGACGAGGAGGGCTGATGCTTTCTCGTAGATCGGTACTCGTTTCCCCCAGTTTGCAATTGGTAGAGTATTGCGAACGTTTAGGTGCAAAACTAACGAAACTTATCTCTAAAATTGGTGCGGCAAACGTTGTTACGGTTTGTTTGTAATGGTTACATTTAATTTTCCCATTGATCTTTATTACCAGCTGCGAGAGCGGGCAGACCAGGGTCAGGCATTGTTTGGAGGCATTGATACATGGCTTCTTTGGAAGTTGACAGGAGGTGGGTTCTCTCTTTAAAAATTTATAATATCTGACTCATCATGCAAAAACCGTCTCGTCTCCGAGGACTGCACTTACGTGAAGATAGTAGTTCCAGAGAGAGTAAGAAAGACATAAAATCTATAGAGCTATT